>JXCR01107975.1:200670-215747 GCA_002079205.1 Phalaenopsis hybrid cultivar | reverse complement strand
GGTATCATAAACTTCACATGCCAAGAGAATGCATACTTGTCCATAAGAGACTACCGAATTGTTGAAACCAGCCAAGGAATTTTTCACCAGAGGTACTCCAATTAAATTGAAGACGTCCACCTGAGAGCATTAGACGATTATCATGGTAGGAACTTCCCAAAATATATTGACATAAACGATACAGGAGATTTCTACCTGAGAAGACCCCGAATCAAGGATAGAATCAAAAGAGTATGTTTGATCCCCTATTGACAAAGTATCAGAGGTAATTCTTTGAAAAATTCGAGAACCTCCTTTCAATTGATCTGGCTTTATTCTCACAATAACCTGCACCAATGGAAATAAGAAAACCAAGGATCCAATAAAAATTGAAATGAAAAAGTTCAATGACTCAAATTACCACAATGGAAATTGAGCCAAGTGAGGACTCCTCCATCACAATCATAATAAGTGAAAAAGGGAAACTAAAAAATCTTGACATGGAATCACCTTAAAGGTCTCCAAAAAGGGAAACTTTGAAAGATCTATTTGAAGATGGCCATTTGAAAGGATTATATATTCTCAAGAGAATACTAAAACCAAATTTGTCTTTCAATGGCATCAAAAATATCACTAAAATTTACCATCTATAATGAAATAAACATTTTCATGCATACATATTGATATCATATAAATATTAGTGTATTATATAAATAAATACAAAAATTTAGATATTAGATATACTAATATATATAAATTTAGTGATATGTAAGTGAAATTCCCAAATCATTAATTTTCTCATTCAGCAAAGCTTAGAACATGAGAGAAGATGGGTAGATTTTCCTTTCTTTTATAGTTAAACCGTCTTTCAAGTTATTTTGTCAAATCTTGGTATAAATCCGGAAGAGGGACGGAAAAAATAAAAATATATAGAGAGAATTACTAGAAAAGCTAGAATTCACAACATATTATGGGACCTTGACTGAATCATCAGTGGGCGGTACGGATCCATCGTTTGGACCATGAAAAGCAGGGTTTTCCCCAACGATAGGAGCTACTCGCTGCTTCTTCTTAGAAACCAAAGTTGAAGATGAACGATCGATGTGTACGTTCGGATGGCTCGGCGGTATGTTTTCCCGGCCGGATCTGGGACTCGCAAGAACGGAGCTTGTTTTTCTGCCGCTACTAGAGAGGGATCGGGGAGCAAGGGGAGACGCCGCTCTGCAGGAAGGAGCTAGGGTTTGCAGGGGTTCCATGGACGAATGAGCCAAATAGAGCGAAGCTCAGCAGTGAGCAGTAGAGCGAAAGTGGGAGAGAAGAGAGAGGGGGGGAGAGAAATGCAAGTAGAGATCTGAGAGGAAAGCAGAGAGAAGCGCTCCATTTCAAATCATAGGGGGCGGCACATGTAATGGTGTTCCGCCGGAACCACTTATTATGAAAGAAACGCTTGCTAAAAACTATTAAACGATGCAAACACTACCCCTGCCAACCTTCTCCTAAAATAGTTCCGCAGGTCGTTGTAGGTCCCTTGTGCTTATTTTATTAATCTTTCAATACCTTCATAATAACTTATGAATAACATCAAAATAAAACCTCAAAAGTTATTGAAAGTTTATTGGATTATATGTTATTGAAATTAATACTTCAATAATATCTTAATAACCCCCTAATAACCACAAAGCGGAAGTAATTGAAAGGTTCGATAGTCCGTATGCAAATATTTTTCGTTCCGTTGAAATTTTTTTTCTTATTTCAGTTTTACAGCGAAAAGAAAACGAATAAAGAATTGCTACAAACAGTTGAATGAGACGTTATTTTTGTGATCACACGTCTTTTTTTTTTTCTGGTTTATTAATTTTATTTATTTATTTTCTGGAAAAAAATAAGCTATGTATATATTACTTTTATGCATTTATTATTTTAAGTTTAAATAGNTCCATGGACGAATGAGCCAAATAGAGCGAAGCTCAGCAGTGAGCAGTAGAGCGAAAGTGGGAGAGAAGAGAGGGGGGAGAGAAATGCAAGTAAGATCTGAGAGGAAAGCAGAGAGAAGCGCTCCATTTCAAATCATAGGGGGCGGCACATGTAATGGTGTTCCGCCGGAACCACTTATTATGAAAGAAACGCTTGCTAAAAACTATTAAACGATGCAAACACTACGGCTGCCAACCTTCTCCTAAAATAGTTCCGTAGGCCGTCGCTGGTGCTTAATTTATTAATCTCTCAATAACTTATAAATAACATCAAAATAGAACCTCAAAAGTTATTGAAAGTTTATTGAAAGTTTATTGGGTTATATGTTATTGAAATTAATACTTTAATAATCTCTTAATAACCCCCTAATAACCACAAAGCGGAGGTAATTAAAAGGTCCGATAGTCCGTATGCAAATATTTCTCGTTTCGTTATTTTCTTTTTCTTATTTCAGTTTTACAGCGAAAAGAAAAAGAATAAAGAATTGCTACAAACTGTTGAGTGAGACGTTGTTTTCGTGGTCACGTTTGTCTTTTTTCTTTCTGGTTTATTAATTTTATTTATTTATTTTCTGAAATAAAATAAGTTATGCATTTATTATTTTAAGTTTAAAAATTTTAGGAAAATGGTTTCCATTTCATTCAATATTTCTTAATAAAAATAATTAAGTTAATCTTATGCCAAAATATATATTTACTTAGACATTCTTAACATATATTTGCAGCATTGAACTTTAATGTTAATTAGAGGATGAGCTCAATAAATTATGAGATGTTCATATCACACCAACCTTAAATTATACAATCAAAAAAATAAAATTTTCAAAAATCGCTAACATTTTCTCCTCTTTCTTAATGTATATTGTGACGTATTTGTAGGCTATTTTAATTTTTTTATTATTTTATAAATGATTTGGAAAATAAAAAGAGAATACTATGAAAATCTACAAGTTGGGAAATTTAACATGCAACCATTAAATAATTTGTATGCATATATTATAAACTTGATTTTAAAAAAAAAAATTACCAATTCAAAGAGTAGTAAATATTTTTGAATGTAGGTTCTATGTAGTCAATTGATATTCAATTATGCAATATTTTTACCACGGTACTACAGATATTGGGAGCAATTTTATCATTTTTTTCAAAAATTTTGGAGCGATGAATTCAAGATATAAAAAGATTTTATAACAATTTTTCACCTATGTAATTATTAAAATACCTTTAATTAACTATTCTTAAAAATAGGTTAATTACTCTTCCCATAATCCTTGTTAAAAAACATAAAATGGTAACACCTTGATTTTGCAAAGTATCAGTTTAGGGTCGGTTTGAGATAGCTGCAGCTTATCCAAATAAGTTGTTGATCTGCGGCTTATCATGGTAAGTTGGTGACCCGACCCGCGATTACGTAATTATTTTAAGTTTTGAATGATGTCTTAAATTTTGACCCAATTTATATTAAGCGCATAGTGTGCAAAATAAATTTGTGATGAAAGTAATTAATGACCTTGCACACTAGAGGTATTATGCAAGTATACATATCGTTTCAAGTAATATAGAGTTTTATTCAAAAACTTCATTATCGAACCCATAGGAAATAAGGAAATTACTATGGTAACTTAGAAATATTTTTACTTAAACTGTAAACTAATTTTGAAGGAAAATAATATCAAACTGTTTGTAAAAAAATGTAACTAAAATTGCTACGTCTAATTAAAACAAAAAGTAAATGCAAAGTTTTTGAATTAAAAGATTATATAGAGAAATGCAATTATAATAGAAAATTTTTCCTCTTACAAAGAGATTGTAATCAGTGTAGGAATTAAATACTTAAGGATGAGAAAAAGGTATTGTGACAAATAGGAGCATACATATTTTTTACCCTCTTCTGAGTGCATAAAGAACATTGGATAATCTTAATTAAGTTTCCGATTGTATGGTAGTGCTAAGTAGATTTTAGTCTCTCACTTTCAAATTACCCACTATGTCTTCTCTACATGACTTACTAGGGACTCCGGTTCTCAATTAAGACAAAATTAATAAAGGTTTTAACCCGTCAGCCAAGAATTATTAATTCTACGCACATCAAATCTTATATCACTATCGATTTACATGGATCTGGCATCCCCTTTCTTCAAAATGAAGTGTGACACTCACTAGTTAATGAAAGCATAGCCCTCCCGGGTCATTATGTTTCACAACAAATTTTAACATCACAAAATGGACAGTTTGCAAAACAAATTAAGAACCGGTGAAATTACCATCACAATTTGTTAGAATACAAAAACCTTCAAAAGATTCTAATCCCGCACATGATCACTTCTTATTACTTAAATCATTACTAAAATTATTTTAATATAATCTATGGTATGTGGAGTTAATGTTTCACACTAATACTAAATATAATTATCTAGCATTAACTCCACATACCACAGGTTATATTATAATAATTTTGAAAATATTAAGTTCATTGAGGACAAACAAAATTTTAGTTTTTTTAAAAAAAATTCTCCCTCTCCCAAANCAAAAAATCTTGACATGGAATCACCTTAAAGGTCTCCAAAAAGGGAAACTTTGAAAGATCTATTTGAAGATGACCCATTGAAAGGATTATATATTATCAACAGAATGCTAAAACCAAATTGTCATTCAATGGCATAAAAAATATCACTAAAATTTACCATCTATAATGAAATAAACATTTTCATGCATACATATTGATATCATATAAATATTACTATACTATATAAATAAATATAAAGATTTAGATATTAGATATACTAATATATACAAATTTAGTGATATGTAAGCGAAATTCCCAAATCATTAACTTTCTCATTCAGCAAAGCTTAGAACAAGAGAGAAGACGGGTAGATTTTCCTTTCTTTTATATTTAAACCGTCTTTCAAGCTATTTTGTCAAATCTTGGTATGAATCCGGAAGAGGGACGGAAAAAATAAAAATATATAGAGAGGATTACTAGAAAAGCTAGAATTCACAACATATTATGGGACCTTGACTGAATCATCAGTGGGCGGTACGGATCCATCGTTTGAACCATGAAAAGCAGGGTTTTCCCCAACGATAGGAGCTACTCGCTGCTTCTTCTTAGAAACCAAAGTTGAAGATGAACGATCGATGTGTACGTTCGGATGGCTCGGCGGTATGTTTTCCCGGCCGGATCTGGGACTTGCAAGAACGGAGCTTGTTTTTCTGCCGCTACTAGAGAGGGATCGGGGAGCAAGGGGAGACGCCGCTCTGCAGGAAGGAGCTAGGGTTTGCAGGGGTTCCATGGACGAATGAGCCAAATAGAGCGAAGCTCAGCAGTGAGCCGTAGAGCGAGAGTGGGAGAGAAATGCAAGTAGAGATCTGAGAGGAAAGCAAGAGAAGCGCTCCATTTCAAATCATAGGGGGCGGCACATGTAATGGTGTTCCGCCGGAACCACTTATTATGAAAGAAACGCTTGCTAAAAACTATTAAAGGATGCGAACACTGGTACTGCCAACATTCTCCTAAAATAGTTCTGCAGGCCGCAGCAGGTCTACTTTATTAAACTCTCAACGCCTTCATAATAATCTATGACTAACATCAAATTAGAATCATGAATGTTAATAAAAGTTTATTGGGTTATATATTATTGAAATTAATACTTTAATAATCTCTTAATAACCCCCTAATAATCACAAAATGGAGGTTATTAATTTTATTTATTTATTTTCTAAAATAAAATAAGCTATGCATATATTACTTTTTTGTATTTATTATTTTAAGTTTAAAAATTTTAGGAAAATGGTTTCCATTTCTTTCAATATCTCTTAATAAAAATAATTAAGTTAATCATATGCCAAAATATATATTTACTTAAGACATTCTTAACATATATTTGCAGCATTGAACTGTAATGTTAATCAGAGTATGAGCTCAATAAATTATGAGATGTTCATATCACACCAACCTTAAATTATACGACCAAAAAAATAAAATTTTCAAAAATCGCTGACATTTTCTCCTCTTTCTTAATATATATTGCGACATATTTGTAGGCTATTTTTATTTTTTGATTATTTTACAAATGATTTGCTAAGAAAATAAAAAGAGAATACTATGAAAATCTACAAGTTGGGAACTTTAACATGCAACCAATAAATAATTTGTATGCATATATTATAAACTTGATTTTTTAAAATAAAAAAATATACCAATTCAAAGAGTAGTAAATATTATTGAATGTATGGACTTTTCTTATGAAATGGATACATGTTAATAAAAAAAGGTTCTATGTAGTCAATTGATATTCAATTATGCAATATTTTTACCACAGTAATGCAGATATTGGGAGCTATTTTATCATTTTTTTCAAAAATTTTGGAGCGATGAGTTCAAGATATAAAAAGATTTATAACAATTTTTCACCTATATAATTATTAAAATACCTTTAATTAACTATTCTTAAAAATGGGTTAATTACTCTTCCCATAATCCTTATTAAAAAACATATTCTTTATTCATGGATGGGTGGGGTGGGGTAGGTGGGTAATAAAAGCTTATTAAAATGATAACACCTTAATTTTGCAAATTATCAGTTTATGGTCGGTTTGGGATAGCTGCAGCTTATCCAAAAGTTGTTGATTTGCAGCTTATCCTGGTAAGTTGGTGACCCAACCTGCAATTACGTAATTATTTTAAGTTTTGAATGATGTCCTAAATCTTGACCCAATTTATATTAAGCGTCCAGTGTGCAAAATAAATTTGTGATGAAATTGATTAATGACCTTACACAGTAGATGTACAATGCAAGTATACGTATCGTTTCAAGTAATATAGAGTTTTCTTTAAAAACTTCATTATCGAACCCATAGGAAATAAGGAAATTACTATGGTAACTTAGAAATATTTTTATTTAAACTGTAAACTAATTTTGAAGGAAAATAATATCGAACTGTTTGTAAAAAAACATGTAACTAAAATTGCTACGTCTAATTAAAACCAAAAGTAAATGCAAAGTTTCTGAATTAAAAGATTATATAACGAAATGCAATTATAATAGAAAATTTTTCCTCTTACAAAGAGATTGTAATCAGTGTAAGAATTAAATACTTAAGGATGAAAATAAGGTATTGTGACAAATAGGAGCATACATATTCTTTACCCTCTCCTGAGTGCATAAAGAACATTAAATAATCTTAATTAATTTTCTGATTGTATGGTAGTGCTGAGTAGATTCTAGTCTCTCACTTTCAGATTACCCACTATGTCCTCTCTACATGACCTACTAGGGACTCAGGTTCTCAATTAAGACCAAATTAATAAAGGTTCTAGCATGTCAGCCTAGAATTATTAATTCTACGCATATCAAATCTTATATCACTATCGATTTGCAAGGAATTGGCATCCCCTTCCTCCAAATTGAAGTGTGACACTCACTAGTTAGTGAAATCATAGCTCTCCTGGGTCATTATGTTTCACAACAAATTTTAACATCACAAATGAACAGTTTACAAAATAAATTAAGAACCGGTGAAATTACCATCACAATTTGTTAGAATAAAAGAAACCTTCAAAACATTCTAATCCCGCAAATGATCACTTCTTATTACTTAAATCATTACTAAAATTATTTTAATATAATCTATGATATGTGGAGTTAATGTTTCACACTAATACTAAATATAATTATCTAGCATTAATTCCACATATCACAGGTTATATTATAATAATTTTGAAAATATAAAGTTGATTGAGGACACCAAATTTTTAGTTTTAAAAAAGTTTTTCTCCCTCCCCCAAACATGAATTTTTAAAGTGTAAAACATTAAAGTGCAAAGCAATTATGAAGAGAAAAGTTTAACAAAATCAATTTTAATAGGGTACTAAAGCAGAACTAGTGCAAGTAGTAAACGCAGGTGCTGAGTAGTAGTACATATAAAATCAACATGTATAGCATAGAAAGTGCAAAATGAAATATTACTCTAACACATAGGCAATATAAACTAAAGTAGAGCAAAAGTAACATTAATGCATTAAAACAGAAAGTACTACTACATCAATCCTACACAAAGACACACAAGAAGTGACTAAATAGAGAAAATTGTTGACCTATTTTTTAATAGGGTCATCTTTTCCTTAGAAGCTTAAGCCATAGGACTTTTCTTTTGACTATCCTAGAAGCTTAGTAATGGAACACCCACACTATAGAAACTCTAACCAATTTTTTACACTTTTTAAAATTTCACATTTGTGGTTTTGACCTCTAGTACTTAGAAGGATGGAACCAAAATGAAAAAGCTCAAATTGAGTCTCTATAGGAATGTGAAGCCTTAGGGGCACCCTCTTTGACCATGGGTGGCTCATGTTAGGTTTCACGCACACTTATACACACCCAAAAACCCTAAAATCACTTAAACTTGATTCACCTCCTTACTCTTTTTGGAAGCTCATGTGGGTGGACCCAAGCGCTTAGCCTTTGGCTAAAATGGTTAGCACCAACATGTTGAGCATCCAAAATGAGTTCTTATTTGGTGTCTTATGTTTCCAAGATGGATATTCATGACATGCATGATCAACACCCTAAAGCCTAAATCCATCTAAAATCCCAAATTTACCCAAAAGTCCCAAAACTCTCAGAAAATTTCTAAAAATCACAAAAAACATTCCAAACTTCACTCAAATCAATCCTAACCACCCATTGACCTCAATTGCACCCAAATCCACCACAATTTGCCAAAATTGCCAAATTAACCCTAGAAGCCTAAAGGCCCCAAATCACTCCCAATTTTCACCAAATCCATCTCCAATACTCCCATCCTCATGTTCAAACCCAATATCCACACCTACAATCCAAATTCAAGCCAATCCTAAAATTAATTTCCACCAAAATCCCATAAAGTCCAAAAATTACCTCAAGCCAATTTCCGCTAAATTGAACCTCCATGATCAAATTGAACTACTCCATATTGTGTCCTAAACTTCATCATCATGAATTCAAGACCTCATAAGAATTCCACATGATTAATTTTTAAAACCATGAAAATTAAATCAAAAGCCCAAATCAGCCCCTCATACCAAAATTCAAAAGCCCATTCTAAACTTAATTGAATCCCACATGACAAATTTTCATCTCATCATCCTTTTAATTAAAACCATTTGCCATGGTCATACATCATGCCTCCATGCTTCAAATCATCCATTTTGGGTCTCATGACCTTCTCCCACAAAAATTTGGAAAAAACCCACATGCCTCTCTAATGAAAAACACCCCATGACCCCATGCATCAAATGAAGCCACCCATGGAACCATCCATGGCCTCATATGGCCCATGCACACTAAATATGGCAAAAGGAGGGGTTTCTTTCTCCTCCCACCAAGCCTCTTACCCAAACCCTAATCCAACCAAATTCTCCTTACCCATGCCAAATCAATCACCCAAAGGTCTAGAGGGTTGACCAAACCACTCTAGCCACCTTGGGAAGGACATTAACTCATATGCACAAGGTTAAACCATGTTTAAACCAACCTAACCCAACCCATGAACCATTTTGGGGAAAATTGAAATCACCATGCTTGGACCAAATTGACTCCACATCTCCCCACATCTGACCTTCTACCTCCCACAATGTGGAGGTGACTTCCCTTGGCGGCCAGCCACCCTAGCCACCAAAAAACACCAAGCCTGAGAGGTCACCAATAGCCAAAACCCAAAATTATGAATCCCTGAGCTGGCTTACCCCTATTGGCCCATATGTCTCTTCTTCCTTCCACCTAAGCTTTATTTTGGCCACCCTGGCCTGCCCTATTGGCAGTCATGGCCCCACCTATAAAGCCTCCACCTCCTCATGGTCAAAAGGCACATAAACACTAGACTTGGCAAAGCTCAGCCAAAATCACTCCAGACCTCCCCTCAGCCTTCCTAAGCACACACTAACCATTTTCAATTCATCTCCACCACTACCTGACCTTGATTTTGAGCTCAATATCCAGGGCATTTCACAACCATACCATAAACCTCCACCACACTTCCAATTGAGCTCTTCAAAAGCTTCCCAGGGACACACGAGGATTGGTCCTTCACGAGCCCTCCAACCTAGTCCAAGACCAAACCCGAACCCACCCTTGATCGAAATCCTACAGAGACTTCCTCATCTCAAATTGATGCTTCAAGTAGGTTCCCGGCTCACAACAATTGTTAAGAACAAATTCAATCAAGGCCACACCTCTAGGACAAAGTTATGGACCAAAACCCTGAAATCTGAGCTCAGTTTGGGCTTTTGTGAAAGAAATGTTAACTTAAAGATCTAAAAAGATTTATAACAATTTTTCACCTATATCATTATTAAAATACCATTAACAACTATTCTTATATATAGGTTAATTACTCTTCCCATAATCCTTAATAAAAACATATTCTTTATTCATGGGGGGTGGGGGGTGGGGTGGGGTAGGTGAGTAATAAAAGCTTATTAAAATGATAAAACCTTAATTTTGCAAATTATAAGTTTAGGGTCATTTTGGGATAGTTGCAGCTTATCCAGATAAGTTGCTGATTCGCAGCTTTTCCTGATAAACTGGTGAACCGACCTACAATTACGTAATTATTTTAAGTTTTGAATGATGTCCTCAATCTTGACCCAATTTATATTAAGCGGCTAGTTTGCAAAATAAATTTGTGATGAAAGTGATTAATGGCCTTACTCACTAGGGGTATTACACAAGTATACGTGTCGTTTCAAGTAATATAGAGTTTTCTTTAAAAACTCCAATATCGAACCCATATGGAATAAAAAAATTACTATGGTAACTTAGAAATATTTTTACTTAAATTGGAACCTAATTTTGAAGGAAAATAATGAGCTGTTTGTAAAAAAAATGTAACTAAAATTGCTACCTCTAATTAAAACCAAAAGTAATTGCAAAGTTTCTGAATTAAAAGATTATATAAAGAAATGTAATTATAATATAAAGTTTTTCCTATTACAAAGAGATTGTAATCAATGTAGTAATTAAATGCTTAAGAATGAAAATAAGGTATTGTGACAAATAAGAGCATACTTATTCTTTACCCTCTCCTGAGTGCATAAAGAACATTGGATAATCTTAATTAAATTTCTGATTGTATGGTAGTGCTGAGTAGATTCTAGCCTCTCACCTTCAGATTACTCATTAAGTCATCTCTATATGACCTACAGGGACTCAGACTCTTAATTAAGACCAAATTAATAAAGGTTATAGCCTGTCAGCCTAGAATCAGTAATTTTATGCACATCAAATCTTATACTATTTATTTGCATAGATTTGACATCCCCTTCCTCCAAAGTGAAGTGTGGCACTCACTAGTTGCTGAAATCATAGCCCTCTTGGGTCATTATGTTTCGCAACCAATTTTAACATCACAAATGACCAGTTTGCAAAGTAAATGAGGAACTGGTGAAATTACCATCACATATTGTTGGAATAAAAGAAACCTTCAAAACATTCTAATTCCACATATGATCACTTTTTATTCCAATGAGAAAGAAAAGAAAACGNCCCTATTTAATATAAAGAATTAAATAGGGTTTATATTATGTTGGGTTTGGGAAAAGCTTCCTATAAGGGCAGANAAAATTATCTTCAAAGAGTTCAAATGGCAAGGACATTTCAAAGATACTGTATTAAGAAGTGCAAATGGGATTTGTTCAAATTTAGAACATTTTGTTTTAGAGTCCAAAGGAGGAAACATTAGAGGATATCACTGATCCGAAGGAAAACTTCGGTGATTTCCCAAGCTATCCTATTGTTTGGCTTTAATTTAGGAGAAATCATTTAGATGTTTCATTCTGCAATTTTTATTATATTAGGAATTAAATTTGTGTGGAACAATCAGCACAAATAACCTTTGAAAATGTAATGATTTAAGTCATGACAAATGACTACCTAAGACGGGTTAGGGCTTAGATTGTACAATATGGTTGTACAAAGGCCTAAAAGATGTGTTTAAGGATTTATGTTGCACTAAGCAAACAACCCCAAATTCNTGAAAGGGGATTGGTTCAAATTTGGAACATTTTATTTTGGAGTCCAAAGGAGGAAACACTAGAGGTTGCCACAGATCCGAAGAAGAACTTCGGTGACTTCCTAAGCTATCCTATTATCTGGCTTCAATTTTATGAAAAATCATTTAGATGTTTTATTCTGCAAATTTATTAGGATTTACATTTGTGTGAAGCAATTAGCACAAATAACCTTGAAGATGAGAGAATTTAAGTCCTAACAAACGACTACCTCGGAGTCCTAAGGCGAGTTAGGGCTTAGATTGTACAACAAGATTGTCAAGATGTGTTTGAGGATTTATGTTGCACTAGGCAAACGACCTCGAGTTCCTATGACTTTGTTTAAAGCTAAGGATGTTTATGTTGCACTAGGCAAACGACCTCGAGTTCCTATGGCTTTGTTGTTTAAAGCTAAGGAATGATGTATTGTTGTAGATCCTCTTGCTATTGAAGATAGTCGGGTTGCCCACCATGTAAGCTCCAAGCTCANAATAAAATATTATATATATATATATATATATATATATCAATTTTACAAAATAAATCTTTGACAAAAGTACAAATATTTATCTCAAATGGTCCTCCAAACAATCCTCTAAAGTTTCTTGACTGAACTTGACTTCACAAAACTCAACAAACTTCAAACTCTTACTATGGTGGCCAAACGTACCAAAAAACAACTTTTTCTCCTTCTTTCCTCTTTATGGATGTGTAGAAATACATTCTATATACATAGCTTTGAAAATAACCAAGAGTCGCTTAAGGCACTGATACACCATAATAATATACTATTTTAAGTATCTATTTTATGCTTATTTTTTGTAATATTGCACTTCAAATAAAGATATTTTTTGTGTCTTTGTTACATGTATATCATTTTTAGGCATTTGGAGTTGGAGTGATAAAAAGGACGAAATTTGAAGCAAAAAGAGTCAATTTTGGATTCTGACGCTTGATGTGCCAAAATCCAGAAAGCTGGCGCATCATGCGCCAGACCAACGTATCATGCGCCAGACCAGCGCATCATGCGCCAGGGATGACTTTTTCAAAGTAAGGCGGTTTGAGACAAATTTTCAACGAATTTTCAAATGGACACTTGTTCTACACACTTCTTGGAGTAATTCAATGCATCTAGACACTTTTGAATGGTTCTTTTATGAAGAGATATGACTCTTGGATCAAATGACACAACTTTTGAATTCAAAAGAGTTAACTTTTGGAAGGAATTCTTTCAAGAGGAGGCAACTCAAATTAAAGGAGGAGACTTCATAGAGTTAGAGGAGGCTTTTGGGGTATGCGTGAGGGAGAGAGAGAGAAAGTGGCGTGAGAGAGAGAGAGAAGAGGAGATTTTCTTCTAGGGTTGTAAGAGAAGAGGGAATGTGAGAGATTTCTTCTTCATTAAATTTCTAAGAGAGAATTAGGAGTGATTGTAAAAAGAGAAAGGTTTGGAGAGAAATTCTAGGGATTTGCTTGAGAAAGATTGTGAGCAAAGTTGTATTTTTATTTCTTTTATTTTGTAAACTTATTTTTATATATGAAATTCGTGTTATATTGTATTCTTCTCATGAATTTTGAATAGTCTTCTTTATTCCTCTCCCTACTTTGAAGATATGGTTTTGTGAAGAATTGATTTTATTTTTCCACGGTATTAAATGATAATAATTTGTGATGATTTGAACTCCGATCTTCATGTACTTTTCAATCTGGTCAGTTGAAAAGTTAAAACTTGTTGAGAGACATATGTTCTTAAATGAGATATGATTTCTACAACACGGGGAGAATCACATTTGATTTCATGGGAGAGTATGTCATCCATGGGATTGGGTGTAAATAAATAGGGAAATATACTTTTGTTCGATGCAGAATTGGAGATTTTAAGATGACATATTAAAACACCCAATTTGGTTCAGTTGATTGGAAATTAATGCGAGATTGTTAGCCCTCAGAGAGGAAGTAGTGGGAGCTCTGGAGTGGCAGTCGGTACCCTCCCAGCCTAACCACGGAATTAGGGAACAAACTCTGGTTAGTCAATGTTCTTTATAGCACTATGAAGAGGGTAAAGAATAGGATCAAAACAGTTTTAAATATATTTTTAAATGATTTCAATTTCTTCACAATCCATATATTCATTATAAAGGGGAATGATGCTTTCTTAAATTTGAACTTTCCGTCATAACAAAAACTTTATTTAATCTTCGTAATTTTACTTCTGAAAGTTTAGTATTTAGTTTAGTTTAATTTCTGTAGTCTTACATCTGCATTTTAATTAGCATTCACCTGAGTAGTTAATTTTCAAACTTCACATTTTATTTTTATTTTTGTTTTTATTATAAAATAATTTTCATAATTAACTTTAGAGATTTTCCAACTTCACTGTGGGATATTATTTGATTTGAACATTTTCGACTTTTGCCCTCTTACAAAGGGTCACGCTAAAAAATTGAGATAATTTGAATTTCTCATAGATTTTAAAATTTAACTTTGAAAGTGAATCCATCAAGTTAAAATATTATATCAACTCGGTCATCATTCAGAAAAGTTATACTCTTTAATAAAATGATTCATGGTTTTTATTGATGAAATACTCCCCATTTCTTATATAAAATTCATATTTAATAGTTAGTCAACCTCGTCAACTCCAGTTCTAATTGGGAGGAGGAACATATTAGCTAAATACGGCTTCAAACTCTTTGACTCCAAAACTAAATGGAGAAGTATCAGATTGATCGAGTGTAACTTATGACCCTACGCTATAGACAGTGCGACCTAATGAAGAGCGTGGAGTGGACTTTTAAATTTGTATTTTAGATTTTTAAAATAATTTTGAACTTTAAAGTGATTGGGTATTTTTAAAATTACTTGCACACTTCTTGGAATATGAAAAATTGAGCTTAGCATATTTGTCAAAGTAAGATATTTTAATATTCAACTTATATTAAGCCCATGAAGTATTGTCAAATCGTACAATCGAGCATTGTTGAGTACTTTAGGGCAAAGAAACGTAAGAATCAACACAAATTCAGAAGAAAACACAAGATTTAATGGGGTTCGGCAAAGATGCCTACATCCTCGGGAGCAAAGCGACAAATTTTCTT
>JXCR01107975.1:110736-199551 GCA_002079205.1 Phalaenopsis hybrid cultivar | reverse complement strand
CAAATTGATTGTATTGGTTGGTGCAAAACATCATAATGAACAATTTTCATGAAGGAAGAAAATTGTTTTGAAGTTTATTTAGTGGTCAATTTGGATAGGTTTTGATGGGTTTGGTTTTAGATCCAAATTAGGCATATGGGGCTAAACTTAGGTCAAACTTGAGCTAGCTTTGGGCTAAGCTCAAATTGATTGTTGTGTTTAGTGAAGGGCTAAACTTGGGTCAAACTTGAGCTAGCTTTGGGCTAAGCTCAAATTGATTATTTTATTTGTTGTAAAACATCATTATGAACAACTTTCATGAAGGATTAAAGTTGTTTCGCNACAGTGAACAACAACTGTTCAATTTATTACTCAAAATTAATTATTAGTACTTGATACATAAAAAAAATAATATGTATGTCAGTATATTTTTGTGTGAATAATAAATTATAACTAAATTTAACTAATACGATTTCTTACATGTTAATTATTATGGTTATTAATATAACAACAATATAAATGTTAGTGTCAATCGCAGTTATATGTCAGAAATAATAATATAAATATTTCTTTTAAAATAATATTCGTATGTTTAATTTATTTTTTTTGTCTTATATATCCAATTTACTTAGATTTTCACTTGGTTATATTTCTCTTCACCAGTTTTACCTCTATTTTGTTTATTCACAACTTGTTTATAATTTTTTAGGCATATAGTATGCATAGTTTGATAATCATACTGATGCACATGCATCTTTATGTTCACTCAAATACATACAAACAAAACACAATTGATTGGTAACTTATATTTTTCTCAAATTTTTTCCCTTTGTATATACATTTTAGCAAAGAAATATTAGTGTTTTTAGAGTTATGAATAATATTTAACTTTTTTTCCAAATTTATTAAACTTATATGTACGATGCAATAGTAGGTTTTGTATGAAATTTTCTTATACATACTTTATTAATCATAAATCATAAAATCATTAATATGAAAGATTCATAAAATAATTTTAAGGATTCATTATTTTATTGTTTTTTTATTGGCGCCTATATACTTAACAAAATGTATAAAATACAACATAATATAAAATTTTCAGTTAGAAATTAAAATACTTGTCATTATGATCAAAATAATTCACTTTACAACATCATAAGTTCTGTGACAATTTTATAAGTCTTTGTAGATCTTGGTTTTAATAAAATTCAGTCAAATAAAATGCTATATTCACTGAATGTTGAAGGAAATTAACCTTAAGACCTACAAACAATTAGTTTGTTTCTCTCAATCTATCTCTTTCTAAAATGCACGACCAAGAATGTTGAAGGAAGTGTTTAAGTAATTATATAAAAGCTTTTATTTAGTTATATAAAATAATTGTATGATATCATATTACTACATTTTTAATATAAGTTCTATACATATTCTATCAAGTTCAAAATTTATGGCTTTAAAATTATAAAATAATTATCAATAATTATTATATTATGCCTGAGCACACCAATGAAAATAGTTTGCAAAACCGACACTAAATTATTTCTAAAAAATTGCATTTACATGACATGTTAATCCTATGAAGGAGTCAAGAAAAAAGAAAACTCCTATTTTTGTAATTATGATGTTGTTGTTTTAAAATTAATTTTAAAATAGATTATGAATGCTCCACAATATGACGAAAATAGATTATAAATCAAATATAAAATCCAAAAAAAATAATTGAATATATTTAAATGAATTTGAACATATTGTAATTCAGTGGATTGTGCTTGAATTATTTCGAAACCAAAATCTTGTAAACATAACAAATAAATTAGGCATAAAGGCAAATTTTTAGATTCACAATTATAGAATTCAAAGTGGGATAATGATAACCCATCTTAAGTCAGATTACATTTTTAATCTGCTCGTTGGACAAAATTAACTCTTTGACCTCCAAATATCAGGCTTCTCTCCTTTCCCTTTCATTCTCTTTGTTTCTTGCTAAAGGCTTACAGCCTATGAAAAGAATGGTTTATGTAAATATATTAATAATTTTTTTAAATTATATAAAAAATAATATAATATTATAATTACAATTAATAAATTATTTGTTTGACCGCACATTATTTTTATATTCTCACATATAAAAAATAAAGAATTTGAGAACTTGTAATAAAATTGTTAATGAATAGTAAATTTATTCTAAAATTTATTGATAAAAACGTTTTACAAATTAAATACCAATGAACTTATAAAATTCTTTTTGATGAAAACATGCTAATTCCTTAAGGATGACAAGTTAGAGCAAACATCTTATATTTGTATCTACAATGATCATACAAGTTAATTGAAATATACAAAAAATATTCTATAATTGATGAAGATGATTTGTAAGTCAGATATAAAATAAATATAAAAAATTTAATGAAAAGCACTAAAAATCGATTTCAATATATCATAATTCAATAAATTATACTTGAATTTTCTCAANCAGATATAAAATAAATATAAAAAATTTAATCAAAAGCACTAAAAGTCGATTTCAATATATCATAATTCAATAAATTATACTTGAATTTTCTCAGAAGAATTCATGGATATATCCACTAATATACCGATCATAAAACTAAATTTCTTGATCTATTATGAATAGTAAAACATACAAGCCAGTTTTATTAGATTTAAATTAGGTTGATATATGTTGATTTAAATATGGTAGAATTGGCTATTATAATATGTGACAATGAGTTTATTCAAATATCTCTACTTATAGACACATATATACAATCATCCAGCTTAAGTGCACATAGGAAACAAGTGATAGATTTATAGTTCAATTATGTGAGATATATCTCACTAGAAGTTCATTATTTAAAAGACGCTTCTATTGAGACATTCATTAATATTTTGTGGGTGCTTTGGAACCAACAACTATAAGGTGCCATATTGTTGCATAAAGAATTTGAAGGTAAAGGAGACCAATCAAATCATGAATTTCTTATTTGCTTTATATGTCATATTTTTTAAGATGTTAAACTTCTCATATAATATACGTAAAATATTTTTGTAAAATATTTATGCATAGCAAGAGCGTAGGAAGAGTATTTTGGTCCCCATTTTTAAGAATAAAGGTGATGCACAAGAGTGTGCAAATTATAGATGAATTAAGTCGATGTGTTATACTTTAAAATTATGGGAGAGGGTAATTGAACATAGGTTAGGTGTTGCCGAGATGAGAATGATTAGGTGGATGAGTGGTTTTACACTCAGAGATAAATTGCGAAATGAATATATCCGTGATAGGGTTGGTGTAGCTCTTGTGAAGGACAAAATTAGAAAAAGTCGTCTTAGATGGTTTTGTCACATTAAGCGCTGACCATCTGAGGATTCGATTAGGAGAGTAGATGTTTTAGATTCAACTTATATTAAGAAAGGCAGAGGTAGACCTAAGAAGACTTGGGCTTATTGTATAAAAAAATGATCTTAACTTATTATAACTAAATGAAAATATGACACTAAATAGGTCGCAATGGAGAAAAAGGATTCATGTAGTTGACCCCACGTAGTGAGATTAAGGCTTTGTTGTTGTTATTGTTTTATTTATGCATAGCAAATTATTAATATTTCTTGTATTCTTTTATGCCTGGAGCATAATAAACTAATTTTTTAAAAATCATTTGTAATTATATTTAAAAATGTAAGTGCATAACCTAACTTATTCCAAGCGAAGATATTGGTTTAAGGTTCTTACTGAAATTTTTTGTCTGGATGGGCTTTAAAATGTGCTTAGATCTAAATTTGAGATGAATGCAATACAAATTACTAATGTATTACATTCATATGAATGTTGGACCAAGGGCTTCACAATCCATCTTGAACAATTTTTAGTTAGGGATATCCTGATGTGATTTTTTTTAACCGAGCATGATTTAGTTCTCCATACTTAATCTATGTTAGTGAGTCGAATTGATGTTTTATAGTTCTTGAAGTTGGTTCTTAAATTGAGCTATGCATGCTTTAGAAACAATATTGTCACACTCTACCCCATAGGCCTTGAAGGAAGCCATTGGAATATAGCAAAAAGGTGCAAGTTGAAAGTTAAGAAATTATTCTAAGAATTAAAAACACATGGTTCAATATTCTTAGTCCACTGATAAGATCATCAATGTATCTAAATCCAATATGCTTAATAGTTTAGTTATCAAATTATAAAAGACATTTAACTACATATTAACTTATCAAAATATAAAAAGTAGTAATAACCAAATAAATTCTAATTANAAGAATTAAAAACACATGGTTCAATATTCTTAGTCCACTGATAAGATCATCAATGTATCTAAATCCAATATGATTAATAGTTTAGTTATCAAATTATAAAAGACATTTAACTACATATTAACTTATTAAAATATAAAAACTAGTAATAACCAAATAAATTCTAATTCTAATTTTCTTTTTTAATTAATTGGAAGCATGAGTTTAAAAACTATCTTTTTAGATAATGCATACCTAAAATTTACAAATTAATAGGTGTGAACTTAATAAGAAATAAACTAAGCAGGTTAAATCACATTGAATAATGTTAAAAAGGCAAGGCATAGGGCATAATTATGAATTATTAAAAGTAGGATTAATAATGAATATAATATTACAATAATTATAAATAATATTTATACAAAATTTTTTTGAAATAATGTAATTATTTAATGGTTCTTGTTATGCAATATAATTCATAAGCACTTATATACAACTAAAAATAATTGCAGTTGAATGTGAAAAATTTCACTTGCCTGTACACAATAAGTATAAAACCATGAAGGACTCATCAGTCATTCATCATTATTTTTTTATATATGTATATTTATAGGTGGTTTTATTATGTCAACCTAAAATTAAGAAGGTAGCATCATTCCCATAAAAATTCAATGATTTCTCTCAAAAAGGTAGTCATTAGTGGACTCGTTGATTTGGCTAGCCAACATCAAAAAGTATTCTGCCTCAAATGAATAAATAATGCATAGAAGTATGCTTCTTTTCTTTTAATAATATTAAACACATTATAANAATCGAATCCTCAGATGGTCAACGCTTAATGTGACAAAACCATCTAAGACGACTTTTTCTAATTTTGTCCTTAACAAGAGCTACACCAACCCTACCACGGATATATTCATTTCCCAATTTATCTCTGAATGTAAAACCACTCATCCACCTAATCATTCTCATCTCGGCAACACCTAACCTATGTTCAATTACCCTCTCCCATAATTTTAAAGTATAACACATCGACTTAATTCCTCTATAATTTGCACACTCTTGTGCATCACCGTTATTCTTAAAAATGGGGACCAAAATACTCTTCCTACANCTAAGAATTAAAAACACATGGTTCAATATTCTTAGTCCACTGATAAGATCATCAATGTATCTAAATCCAATACGCTTAATAGTTTAGTTATCAAATTATAAAAGATATTTAACGACATATTAACTTATTAAAATATGAAAAGTTGTAATAACCAAATAAATTCTAATTATAATTTTCTTTTTTAATTACTTGGAAGCATGAGTTTAAAAACTATCTTTTTAGATAATGCATACCTAAAATTCACAAATTAATAGGTGTGAACTTAATAAGAAATAAACTAAGCAGGTTAAATCACATTGAATAATGTTAAAAAGGCAAGGCATAGGGCATAAATATGAATTATTAAAAGTAGGATTAATAATGAATATCATATTGCAATAATTATAAATAATATTTATACAAATAAATTTTGAAATAATGTAATTATTTAATGGTTCTTGTTATGCAATATAATTCATAAGCACTTATATACAACTAAAAATAATTGCAGTTGAATGTGAAAAATTTCACTTGCCTGTACACAATAAGTATAAAACCATGAAGGGCTCATCAGTCATTCATCATTATTTTTATATATATGTATATTTATAGGTGGTTTTATTATGTCAACCTAAAATTAAAAAGGTAGCATCATTCCCATAAAAATTCAATGATTTCTCTCAAAAAGGTAGTCATTTGGACTCGTTGATTTGGCTAGCCAACATGAAGAAGTATTCTGCCTCAAATGCATAAATAATGCATAGAAGTATGCTTCTTTTATTTTTAATAATATTAAACACATTATACNGTCGCAATGGAGAAAAAGGATTCATGTAGCTGACCCCACATAGTGGGATTAAGGCTTTGTTGTTGTTATTGTTGTATTTATGCATATCAAATTATTAATATTTCTTGTATTCTTTTATGCCTGGAGCATAATAAACTAATTTTTTAAAAATCATTTGTAATTATATTTAAAAATGTAAGTGCAAATCCTAACTTATTCCAAGCGAAGATATTGGTTTAAGGTTCTTACCGAAATTTTTTGTTGGGATGGGCTTTAAAATGTGCTTAGATCTAAATTTTAGATGAATGCAATACAAATTACTAATGTATTACATTCATATGAATGTTGGATCAAGGGCTTCATAGTCCATCTTGAACAATTTTTAGTTAGGGATATCCTGATGTGATTTTTTCTTAACCGAGCATGATTTAGTTTNATTGATGTTCTAGTCAATGATGATAATTAAAAATAAAGTAGGAGCTATATTGTCATATTCCACAATGCAGTTGGATAATTTAATAGCATTGTTGATGGAGGAACCGTAGACCAGAATGTTTACTTTAAAAGTGGAAGTGGAGGATAAAGATAGACATCTATATTTATTTTGAAATTGGTGCAGCCTCATTTCAAAGGAGTAATGGAGCCTCAAATTGCTATGCCCTGATTGTTGTGAATAACAGACTCTTTTATAGCATGTATTGATCAAAGAAATATAAGATATGCCTTATGGTGTCTACTTTTGATAGCGTGGATAAACATTGGTAGTTGGGCTAGCAAATAAAAAGATTTTGGGGTAGGATGAATTTCTGGATCATGTGGGAGGCATTCTTTGAAATTTTTTAGATATTGGTATGTTCCACCATCAGCAAAGTAGCACAAGTAGGAGTTTCTTGAGATTGATTAAAGTTTAACGCTGAGTTTACAACTTTTATTAGTGCACTGTAGTTGAGTTTACTACTCTTATTAGTGCACTAGAGATAAATAGCACTTTTAAGGAAAAGTTATATTATTTTTTTGAGAGATATTGTCTAGGCTTCAAAAACCCAAAAAATTTAGTGAGGTTTGTTAGTAGAATTATTCAAAATATTAAATATGAGGGAGAAAATTAATAAACACAAGATCACTAATTATTGTCAATATTACAAGAAGATAGGTTTATATATCGTTCCAAATTTGGGGGGAAGAATATTGTCACCACAAAGATAAGAGTACTTAAGATTGAGATAAAGGAAGAGAGTAAAAAATGGAGGAGAATAAGTCTAGGCTTGTATTATTCTTTTTTGTCATAGAGCTCGTGATGCCCCTTTATGCATGTCGCCTCTCATTTATAAACAATAGGTTATGATTAAATAAATGAAAAGAATATTATAATAGAAGTACATGATGACATTTGATACCAAGGCATATCTTATGATGCATGCGAAGCTGTAATGCCTCGTGTGACATAAATGATCCTATAATATCATTGACCATTAATTGATAGGAAAAATCAATGAGTCAACAGCGTGTCAAACTTAGAGGTCAAAATAGATATGGATAGAGCCAAAGCTGTTCATTGGGAAATTTCATATTCCTATTTTTGGGCAACTTTGCAAGAAGGTAGTGTTTGATTGGCCTATGTTGAGTAGTCACAAATAAGGTCTAAGCTATTCATTTGGTGAATTTTGAGCTTTTCATTGGTGAATTTGTGGGTCATTTTAGAAGGTTAAGTGTTAACATAGACTCAAACTAAGTCGATGCCAACTTCTTAGTCTGTGCCACTTAGGTGGCAAACAGGCACCTGAGGGGACCTGATCAAAATCAACCCATTTACTGGCTATATGAGTTAGTGGGTTTAGGTCAACCGACCACGAATGACCCATGGATTTACTTCTCTAATTGGTAGATTGGCCTTGACCTAAACATTTTTTGTGTGCACAAAACTAAAAATAAATAATTTGAAATACAAAAAAAAGGCCTTGTGAGCCCTCTGTTTGCAAGCAAGCCTATCACTTTGTATCAACCATAGAAGCAACATATCATTAAATCTTAAATTCATTCACGATTTTCTATTAAAATGTATTTAAAGCAAAATTTTTGGTGTTAATGCTTTTAAATGGAAGAAGATAAATACTAATGTGGGAACTATTAAAGTAATGAATCAAAGCTTATTATCTCTATTACAAGATAGAGTTTTAATAAAAACTTAAAAATTCATGTGGATGCACAACAAATGGATACATATATACATNGTTGGTGCAAGTAGGAGAATAAGAAGAAAAAGTAAGTATTAATGCTTCTTTCCTTTTTTCTACTTCATTCTTTTCTCTATAAACCTTCTCNATATATATATATATATATATATATATATATATATATATATAAAAACATATAAGTGATGGACTTGGGGACCATGAAATGGACTGCAACCTATACAAACGTAATTTTTTTGTAAATATCCTTATATGAATAAATCTACAATGATTGTAGACTTGAGACAAGGAAATAGGTCCGAGTCTATTCTANAATAAAGTAGGAGCTATATTGTCATATTCCACAATGCAGTTAGATAATTTAATAGCATTGTTGATGGAGGAACCGTAGACCAGAATGTTTACTTTAAAAGTGGAGGATAAAGATAGGCATCTATATTTATTTTGAAATTGGTGCAGCCTCATTTCAAAGGAGTAATGGAGCCTCAAATTGCTATGCCCTGATTGTTGTGAATAACGGACTCTTTTATAGCATGTATTGATCAAAGAAATAGAAGATATGCCTTGTGGTGTCTACTTTTGATAGCGCGGATAAACATTGGTAGTTGGGCTAGCAAATAAAAAGATTTTGGGGTAGGATGAATTTCTGGATCGTGTGGGAGGCATTCTTTGAAATTTTTTAGATATTGGTATGTTCCACCATCAGCAAAGTAACACAAGTAGGAGATTTCTTGAGATTGATTAAAGTTTAAGGCTGAGTATACAACTTTTATTAGTGCACTGTAGTTGAGTTTACCACTCTTATTAGTGCACTAGAGATAAATAGCACTTTCAAGGAAAAGTTATATTATTTTTTTGAGATAATTTGAGGCATTCAATGGTTCCATTTTGCATCAAAAATACACTTGATTGAGAGGTGAGGTTAATATAGAATAATTTAATGGCAACCCGATAATATTATGATGTTTGTTAGAGAAAATTGGAGTTCTACAAGAGCGCTAACGGGATGATCTAAGAGTTTTTCTATAGTTTCTAAGAATAAAATTTTATTTGATTTTGTAATAGTTCTCCTTTTTTGTTAAAAAAAAAAGAGTATCATGGTCAATGTATTTATTACTGTACTATAGGTGTAATTAGTCAAGCCAAGGGATAACACCATCCATAGAAGCATTTGAGGGAAGATTAGATGTTACAATGGATCAAATTATGATAATCAATGAATGGTATTCACATGCACACAATAAGAATTCTCAGTAATGAGTCATTGAGTGAAGGTAGTGAGAGTATATTTATTATTGTACTATAGGTGTGATCAGTAAAGCCATGGGATAAAACCATCCATAGAGAACATTTGAGGGAATATTAGATGTTACAATGGATCAAAATATGTTGAGCAATGAATCGTACTCACAAACTCACAGTAAGAGTTCTCAACAAGGGATCATTAAACAGAGATGGTTGAAGGTTCAACCGGAGCAAACAAGGGGTACGCAATGATAATTATAAAAATAATAATAATATTATCATACATTGTGTATATGTTATATACTAAATATGATAAAAAATTATCATGAGTCATTTTTAAAAAAATTTAGTGAATTTAGACATCAGATTCAATAAAATCATTAGCATAAAAATTCTAAAAATTTTGGTTAGCTTTCTAAAACATAAAATAACTTAAAATTTCGAGAAAAAAAGAAATTAGATCAAAATACTCAGAGGTGATCACCATATCCAAAAAAAATCAAAGTAGTTTTCATACAAAACCAACTCACCCCATCATGGGTTGTGTCATAAATAACACAAAAGTTTAATGTGGTGTTATGAAGAAAAAGCAAAACATAGTATTCTGTCCTAGGTGCCCAAATAACATGAACTAAAGCAATCAAACATAACTAAAAAGAAGTATTTATGCCTCATTGAATAAAATTTATACCTTAAAATAAAATCAATCACAGTACAAGGAATGAAACTTCTGAAAGTCATGTGATGATAATAAAGATGGAATAAAAAATGGTTTGAATGTTGAAAAGGGTTTTGTTCATAATTAAATATGGCCAAAATGAAGTTATGTTGTAGAAAAGTTACAACAATGTAGTAATAATTTGTTCCCAACACAAAAGAAGTGTTTATAATTGTTAACTTTAAAAGAAAAGAAGTAAATAATAGAAAATTTGTATTGTCTAGGCTTCAAAAACCCAAAAAATTTAGTGAGGTTTGTTAGTAGAATTATTCAAAATATTAAATATGAGGGAGAAAATTAAAAAACACAAGATCACTAATTATTGTCAATATTACAAGAAAATAGGTTTATATATCGTTCCAAATTCGGGGGGAAGATTATTCTCTCCACAAAGATAAGAGTACTTAAGATTCAGATAAAGGAAGAGAGAGTAAAAAATGGAGGAGAATAAGTCTAGGCTTGTATTATTCTTTTTTGTCATAGAGCTCGTGATGCCCCTTTATGCATGTCGTCTCTCATTTATAAACAATAGGGTATGATTAAATAAATGAAAAGAATATTATAATAGAAGTACATGATGACATTTGATACCAAGGCATATCTTATGATGCATGTGAAGCTGTAATGCCTCGTGTGACATAAATGATCCTATAATATCATTAACCATTGATTGATAGGAAAAATCAATGAGTCAATAGCGTGTCAAACTTAGAGGCCAAAATAGATATGGATAGAACCAAAGCTGGTCATTGGGCAATTTCATATTCCTATTTTTGGGCAACTTTGCAAGAAGGTAGTGTTTGATTGGCCTATGTTGAGTAGTCACAAATAAGGTCTAAGCTATTCATTTGGTGAATTTTGATCTTTTCATTGGTGAATTTTTGGGTCATTTCAGAAGGTTAAGTGTTAACATAGACTCAAAGTAAGTCGATGCCAACTTCTTAGCCTGTGCCACTTAGGTGGCAAACGGGCACCTGAGGGGATCTGATCAAAATCAACCCATTTACTGGCTATATGAGTTAGTGGGTTTAAGTCAACCTACCACGAATGACCCATGGATTTACTTCTCTAATTGGCAGATTGGCCTTGACCTAAACATTTTTTGTGTGCACAAAACTAAAAATAAATAATTTGAAATACAAAAAAAGGCCTTGTGAGCCCTCCATTTGCAAGCAAATCTATCACTTTGTATCAACCATAGAAGCAACATATCATTAAATCTTAAATTCATTCACGATTTTCTATTAAAATGTATTTAAAGAAAAATTTTGGGTGTTAATGCTTTTAAATGGAAGAAGATAAATACCAATGTGGGAACTATTAAAGTAATCAATCAGCTTATTATCTCTATTACAAGTTAGAGTTTCAATANATATATATATATATATATAAAGATGGACGACAACATGTGCCGCATATGTGCTAGTTCGACCCAGATGGATTCGAACCTAGGACAGAGAGGACTTATGCCGAACAAGGAAATAGGTCTTTTTTGCAAATATCCTTATATGAATAAATCTACAATGATTGTAGACTTGAGAACAAGGAAATAGGTCTGAGTTTATTCTAAAAAAAAATTGTTCAAGATATTTGAAGAATGTGTTTTGAGGTTGTACCTTCTAGTAATGATTAGCTAGGCAAAAGAAAACAAAATTTGTTAAATGCAATTGGTAAATTACATTGTTCATCCTAAAAATTGAACAAATATAATTCCATGTTGTGAATACCTTAACCAATAGTTGAGTAACATCATCAATGGTGCTAACATACTCTTCACTCAAACTTTCAACCTGAAAAGAGTGTTTGGCCTCATCCCTTGTCTGCTCAGAACAACGATCAACTTATATAACAAATCATAATTGAGAATAAACAAATTAAGAGAAAAAATATCAGCATGGCCATGTCAAATGAAATAACAAATTTACCAGCAGATTCCGATGAGTTGGATCAAGAAGATCATTTATCTGCTCATTATATATCTACAAAAAAACAAAATGTTTGAAAGACCCAAAAGAAATAAAAATAAACAAAAAAATGAGAGAAGTTCATTTAGCTAACTTGGTAATCGTATAAGAAGAACAAACCTCAAGAAAAGAACACCGACATTGATAATTTGTTTGTACTCCTGCAGAATTTTCTCCCTTCTGTTTAAATAACAGAGATACTTAAACGAATATAGTTCAAGTGTATAATAACTTTTCAAAACTTCATATATACCCTTTGAAAAAAAAGAGAAGACTAACTGCAAAATATTTTATAGGGTTTTATGAGAAGGAGAAATGTTTGCATATGTACTTTGACTCAACCAAGGCATTAATTTGAAAAAGACAGGAAAAATGAAGATGAAAAAAATATAAGTTACTTTGTTAATCTCTGAGAATAGCATTTGGAAGATGCGAGGCACAATGCCTTGGGAGCTATTGATGCATGAACCATCAACCATTGCACCGGGTGGGCCCCACATGGTGTATGTCTTTCCAGCTCCTGACTGATCATAATTCAAAGGATTATATTTCGTTAGCTAATACTTTAGCAGGAAATCCCACATAATGCATAAGATAAAGAGAAAAGGTATCATAAACTTCACATGCCAAGAGAATGCATACTTGTCCATAAGAGACTACCGAATTGTTGAAACCAGCCAAGGAATTTTTCACCAGAGGTACTCCAATTAAATTGAAGACGTCCACCTGAGAGCATTAGACGATTATCATGGTAGGAACTTCCCAAAATATATTGACATAAACGATACAGGAGATTTCTACCTGAGAAGACCCCGAATCAAGGATAGAATCAAAAGAGTATGTTTGATCCCCTATTGACAAAGTATCAGAGGTAATTCTTTGAAAAATTCGAGAACCTCCTTTCAATTGATCTGGCTTTATTCTCACAATAACCTGCACCAATGGAAATAAGAAAACCAAGGATCCAATAAAAATTGAAATGAAAATGTTCAATGATTCAAATTACCACAATGGAAATTGAGTCAAGTCAGTACTCCTCCATCACAATCACAATAAGTGAAAAAGGGAAACCAAAAAATCTTGACATGGAATCACCTTAAAGTTCTCCAAAAAGGGAAACTTTGAAAGATCTATTTGAAGATGACCCATTGAAAGGATTAAATATTCTCAAGAGAATACTAAAACCAAATTGTCTTTCAATGGCATCAAAAATATCACTAAAATTTACCATCTATAATGAAACAAACATTTTCATGCATACATATTGATATCATATAAATATTAGTGTATTATATAAATAAATATGAAGATTTAGATATTAGATATACTAATATATATAAATTTAGTGATATGTAAGCGAAATTCCCAAATTATTAACTTTCTCATTCAGCAAAGCTTAGAACAAGAGAGAAGACGGGTAGATTTTCCTTTCTTTTATATTTAAACCGTCTTTCAAGCTATTTTGTCAAATCTTGGTATAAATCCGGAAGAGGGACGGAAATNTTTTGGCTGTAAATTGGATTAATGTTAAATAGGATTTATCAAATCAGATAAAATTTTCCATGGAAATAGAGCATGTCGATGGTGAAACAAATCACTTAAATTCAACTTGTATTCAAATTTATTAAATACGGATTTATGTCGGAATGGAGATGGAACTNTTTTGGCTGTAAATTGGATTAATGTTAAATAGGATTTATCAAATCAGATAAAATTTTCCATGGAAATAGAGCGTGTCGATGGTGGAACAATTCAATTAAATTCAACTTGTATTCAAATTTATTAAATATGGATTTATGTCGGAATGGAGATGGAACGCGGGAAGAAAGTGACGAAACACGAAAAAAATAGACTTAACGGAGCTTCAGATTTAAGTTTTATATTTTTAATGTTTGGTTGGATTTAAGTGAAATTATTTCTTAAATCCTTTTAATAATATGCTACCAAACACCGCCTTAATTTTAATGCAATGTTAAATGCTTACATTGAATCATGGCCCGTTCGGGCTATTTGAGCTCGGCTCATTTCAGTCTTCTTGTAGAATTATTTAATAGATTCTATCACTAAACTTAAGCATCCTTCATTCTAGTCGTTATGTAGAACTTCCCAGTTGATCGCTACTTTTTAGCGTTGATTGCCACGTAGGGTCATATTGTTTCAATGCAAGTGTTTCAAAGTTATTGAATCTCATTTCTAAAAAAGATTTCAAGTATTTGTTGCTCGAAAATGGATGAAATCTATTTCTCATTTTTGAAGCTCACTTTAAAAAAAGGGTGAGAAAGTAAGGATGTCTGCTTGATCTTTTTTCCCTTTTAATAACGATTATAAATTAAAATAATTAAATGATTCTTTGTAATATTACTTTTATTTTTTGCAATAATAAAGTAATTAAAAATTATTGTGAAAGCAGGTGAATATGAAATTCTTTTNTGGATGAAATCTATTTCTCATTTTTGAAGCTCACTTTAAAAAAAGGGTGAGAAAGTAAGGATGTCTGCTTGAATTTTTTCCCTTTTACTAACGATTATAAATTAAAATAATTAAATGATTCTTTGTAATATTACTTTTATTTTTTAGAATAATAAAGTAATTAAAAATTATTGTGAAAGTAGGTGAATATAAAATTCATTGTAACTCAAATAAACGGTAAGAGTTGACATCACAAGATATAAGTCCTACAAAATAAATAAATCAGTGTAGCTTACTTAATTCGTCTTTTCTGGAACCTTAGAAAATATTTGTCAATTTACTTGTCATTAGACTTATATTTACGTTAACTGGATATTTAATGTCAGGGTTTGTCATCAAATANCGGCTCATTTCAGTCTTCTTGTAGAATTATTTAATAGATTCTATCACTAAACTTAAGCATCCTTCATTCTAGCCGTTATGTAGAACTTCCCAGTTGATCACTACTTTTTAGCGTTGATTGTCATGTAGGGTCATATTGTTTCAATGCAAGCGTTCCGAAGTTATTGAATCTCATTTCTAAAAAAGATTTCAAGTATTTCTTGCTCGAAAATGGATGAAATCTATTTCTTATTTTTGAAGCTCACTTAAAAAAAAAGGTGAGAAAGGATGTCTGCTTGAATTTTTTTCCCTTTTAATAACGATTATAAATTAAAATAATTAACTGATTCTTTGTAATATTACTTTTATTTTTTAGAATAATAAAGTAATTAAAAATTAATGTGAAAGTAGGTGAATATGTAATTCATTGTAACTCAAATAAACGGTAAGAGTTGACATCACAAGACATAAGTCCTACAAAATAAATAAATCAGTGTAGCTTACTTAATACGTCTTTTCTGGAGTCCTTAGAAAATATTTGTCAATTTACTTGTCATTAGACTTATATTTACGTTAACTGGATATTTAATGTCAGGGTTTGTCATCAAATTACTTCAGCAGTTCAAAGACTAGCAGAATCAGCTTTGTTGACCTTGCTGGAATTGGTGATAATGATCTCGATGCTGTCAGCAGACAAACTATTCAAGAAGACTGGTTTATCAAGAAATCACTCTCAAAACTTGGGTATGATCTTTCAGTTTTAATTTTGAGCTTGGACAGCNTCTTTTAGTTTTAATTTTGAGCTTTGACAGATAAAATAACTTATTTGAAAATCTAGGCATTTTTAAACCGCTAAAAATTTTTGCGCAAATCACTAATAAACCATTGTAGAACAGACATTAAAATTATTGCTTCCATATTGAGTAGATCAATTCTGAGAATAAGCATGTCAAATTATTATATTTGAATAAGTTTGCCATTTTCTATATTTATAATTGTGGTGAATGGTGTTTATTTATTTGTTTTTTCTTAGATTTCCTGACACTTCATTTTTGTCAAATATTGGGTTCTTTAGATTTACAAGAAAAGACCATTTTGTACGATTAAATTCCAATCTTGATGTGCTGTGCATGTAATAAATATGGAATTACATGATTCAATAAATATATCAACTTAGGCATTATTAAGGTATGTTAGACATTGCTTTAAAATTTCCTGTTTGAATCTAATTTCAATAAACAACATGACTATATATATATATAATACATACTTTTTTTCTTTACTTTTATCGGCAAATGTGATATATCTCAATGAACAACCATTCAAGTGGCGTTGAAGCGCTAATTTCCTCTTCCTTTATATGGAAAACCAAGGATCAAATTCCACCAAGAAAAATTAGTTTTAATATTTTCTACGAATAAAAGCATTTTCTTTTCTTTCAAAATTTTTTCATATTAAAGAAATTTTGGCTTACATGTAACCATAAGGATGGCAAAAATTTTCTTGCTTTTGGCAACATGGTTATTATTCTAAAGCATAAAAAAAAAATGAGGGAAGTAGAAATTGAATCCATAATACAAATGGAAAATATTTGGATGCTTGTATTGGCCACTCACCAAATTTACATTAAATTTGTATATGGTCTTCCACAGGTGAGACATAAAACTTGACACGTAAAACTTAACCAAGTGGGCATGCAAGCTTTTGGGCAATCAGATTTCTTCAAAATAACAAAATTGTGTGGACCTGCTTGCTTAACTTTATTAGTTTGTTGCATTGAAAGCGAGCAAATGCATACCTAAAACCTAGAGAGTTGCAAAGACGACTTCATACCACACTCTGCAGCTTTTTGATGTTTATATAAGTTCTTGATGGTTGAAACTTTCTTTTCTTGCAAAATTCAAAAACACAACAACAACAACAAGAACCAACAACAAAGCTTAAATTCCACTACGTGGGGCCGGCTACATGAATCTGAAACAACAACAACAACAAAGCCTTAATCCCACTACGTGGGGTCGGCTACATGAATCCTTTTTCACAACAACAACAACAAAGCCTTAAGCCCACTACGTGGGGTCGGCCACATGAATCCTTTTTCTCTAACAACAACAAAGCCTTAATCCCACTACGTGGGGTCGGCCACATGAATCCTTTTTCTCCATGCAACAACAACAAAGCCTTACTCCCACTACGTAGGGTCGGCTACATGAATCCTTTTTCTCCATTGAACAACAAAGCCTTAATCCCTCTACGTGGGGCCGGCCACATGAATCCTTTTTCTCTATTGCGTCTTTGAACAAAAACAACAACAACAAAGCCTTAATCCCACTAATGGGGTTGGCTACATGAATCATTTTTCTCCATTGAGTCAACAACAACAAAGCCTTAATCCCACTGTGTGGGGTCGGCTACATGAATCCTTTTTCTCCATTGTGTCCTATTTAAGAGTCATATTTTCATTTAGTTCTAATAAATTAAGATCATTTTTAATACAATAAGCCCAAGTTTCCTAGGCCTATCTCTGCCTTTCTTAGCATAAGTCAAATCCAAAACATTCACTCTGCGAATCGGAACATCATATGGTCGATGTTTAATGTGACCAAACCATCTAAGACGGCTCTCTCTAATTTTGTCCATCACTGGAGATACACCAACCCTATCATGGATATATTCATTTTGCATTTTGTCTCTAAGTGTAAAGCCACTCATCCACCTAAATATTCTCAGTTAACCTAATATTATGCTTCTCTTTTAAAGGCCAACATTCAACGCCATAGAGAATACACGTCTCACCACCATCCTATAAAATTTTCCTATTAGTCTTAGCAGTACTTTTCTATCACACAAATGGCCCGAAGAATTCCTCCACTTCAACCAATCAACTTGAATTCTACTATTAACATCCTCATCTATATCACTTGAATTCTAAGAACACATTTAAATTTAAATAGGAGTTGGGAGGTATGTATGTGAATGCCCCTAAATTTAAATATTTTAAAAAAAAATCCCTCATAAAATTTTTAATGATGTTTCATTTTNCAGATTCCGATGAGTTGGATCAAGAAGATCATTTATCTGCTCATTATATATCTACAAAAAAACAAAATGTTTAAAAGACCCAAAAGAAATAAAAATAAACAAGAAAATGAAAGAAGTTCATTTACCTAACTTGGTAATCGTATAAGAAGAACAAACCTCAAGAAAAGAACACCGACATTGATAATTTGTTTGTACTCCTGCAGAATTTTCTCCCTTCTGTTTAAATAACAGAGATACTTAAACTAATATAGTTCAAGTGTATAATAACTTTTCAAAACTTCATATATACCCTTTGAAAGAAAGAGAAAACTAACTGCAAAATATTTTATAGGGTTTTATGAGAAGGAGAAATGTTCGCATATGTACTTTGACTCAACCAAGGCATTACTTTGAACAAGACAGGAAAAATGAGGATGAAAAAATATAAGTTACTTTGTTAATCTCTGAAAATAGCATTTGGAAGATGCGAGGCACAATGCCTTGGGAGCTATTGATGCATGAACCATCAACCATTGCACCGGGTGGGCCCCACATGGTGTATGTCTTTCCAGCTCCTGACTGATCATAATTCAAAGGATTATATTTCCTTAGCTAATTATTTAGCAGGAAATCCCACATAATGCATAAGATAAAGAGAAAAGGTATCATAAACTTCACATGCCAAGAGAATGCATACTTGTCCATAAGAGACTACCGAATTGTTGAAACCAGCCAAGGAATTTTTCACCAGAGGTACTCCAATTAAATTGAAGACGTCCACCTGAGAGCATTAGACGATTATCATGGTAGGAACTTCCCAAAATATATTGACATAAACGATACAGGAGATTTCTACCTGAGAAGACCCCGAATCAAGGATAGAATCAAAAGAGTATGTTTGATCCCCTATTGACAAAGTATCAGAGGTAATTCTTTGAAAAATTCGAGAACCTCCTTTCAATTGATCTGGCTTTATTCTCACAATAACCTGCACCAATGGAAATAAGAAAACCAAGGATCCAATAAAAATTGAAATGAAAAAGTTCAATGACTCAAATTACCACAATGGAAATTGAGCCAAGTGAGGACTCCTCCATCACAATCATAATAAGTGAAAAAGGGAAACTAAAAAATCTTGACATGGAATCACCTTAAAGGTCTCCAAAAAGGGAAACTTTGAAAGATCTATTTGAAGATGGCCATTTGAAAGGATTATATATTCTCAAGAGAATACTAAAACCAAATTTGTCTTTCAATGGCATCAAAAATATCACTAAAATTTACCATCTATAATGAAATAAACATTTTCATGCATACATATTGATATCATATAAATATTAGTGTATTATATAAATAAATACAAAAATTTAGATATTAGATATACTAATATATATAAATTTAGTGATATGTAAGTGAAATTCCCAAATCATTAATTTTCTCATTCAGCAAAGCTTAGAACATGAGAGAAGATGGGTAGATTTTCCTTTCTTTTATAGTTAAACCGTCTTTCAAGTTATTTTGTCAAATCTTGGTATAAATCCGGAAGAGGGACGGAAAAAATAAAAATATATAGAGAGAATTACTAGAAAAGCTAGAATTCACAACATATTATGGGACCTTGACTGAATCATCAGTGGGCGGTACGGATCCATCGTTTGGACCATGAAAAGCAGGGTTTTCCCCAACGATAGGAGCTACTCGCTGCTTCTTCTTAGAAACCAAAGTAGAAGATGAACGATCGATGTGTACGTTCGGATGGCTCGGCGGTATGTTTTCCCGGCCGGATCTGGGACTCGCAAGAACAGAGCTTGTTTTTCTGCCGCCACTAGAGAGGGATCGGGGAGCAAGGGGAGACGCCGCTCTGCAGGAAGGAGCTAGGGTTTGCAGGGGTTCCATGGACGAATGAGCCAAATAGAGCGAAGCTCAGCAGTGAGCCGTAGAGCGAGAGTGGGAGAGAAATGCAAGTAGAGATCTGAGAGGAAAGCAAGAGAAGCGCTCCATTTCAAATCATAGGGGGCGGCACATGTAATGGTGTTCCGCCGGAACCACTTATTATGAAAGAAACGCTTGCTAAAAACTATTAAAGGATGCGAACACTGGTACTGCCAACATTCTCCTAAAATAGTTCTGCAGGCCGCAGCAGGTCTACTTTATTAAACTCTCAACGCCTTCATAATAATCTATGACTAACATCAAATTAGAATCATGAATGTTAATAAAAGTTTATTGGGTTATATATTATTGAAATTAATACTTTAATAATCTCTTAATAACCCCCTAATAATCACAAAATGGAGGTTATTAATTTTATTTATTTATTTTCTAAAATAAAATAAGCTATGCATATATTACTTTTTTGTATTTATTATTTTAAGTTTAAAAATTTTAGGAAAATGGTTTCCATTTCTTTCAATATCTCTTAATAAAAATAATTAAGTTAATCATATGCCAAAATATATATTTACTTAAGACATTCTTAACATATATTTGCAGCATTGAACTGTAATGTTAATCAGAGTATGAGCTCAATAAATTATGAGATGTTCATATCACACCAACCTTAAATTATACGACCAAAAAAATAAAATTTTCAAAAATCGCTGACATTTTCTCCTCTTTCTTAATATATATTGCGACATATTTGTAGGCTATTTTTATTTTTTGATTATTTTACAAATGATTTGCTAAGAAAATAAAAAGAGAATACTATGAAAATCTACAAGTTGGGAACTTTAACATGCAACCAATAAATAATTTGTATGCATATATTATAAACTTGATTTTTTAAAATAAAAAAATATACCAATTCAAAGAGTAGTAAATATTATTGAATGTATGGACTTTTCTTATGAAATGGATACATGTTAATAAAAAAAGGTTCTATGTAGTCAATTGATATTCAATTATGCAATATTTTTACCACAGTAATGCAGATATTGGGAGCTATTTTATCATTTTTTTCAAAAATTTTGGAGCGATGAGTTCAAGATATAAAAAGATTTATAACAATTTTTCACCTATATAATTATTAAAATACCTTTAATTAACTATTCTTAAAAATGGGTTAATTACTCTTCCCATAATCCTTATTAAAAAACATATTCTTTATTCATGGATGGGTGGGGTGGGGTAGGTGGGTAATAAAAGCTTATTAAAATGATAACACCTTAATTTTGCAAATTATCAGTTTATGGTCGGTTTGGGATAGCTGCAGCTTATCCAAAAGTTGTTGATTTGCAGCTTATCCTGGTAAGTTGGTGACCCAACCTGCAATTACGTAATTATTTTAAGTTTTGAATGATGTCCTAAATCTTGACCCAATTTATATTAAGCGTCCAGTGTGCAAAATAAATTTGTGATGAAATTGATTAATGACCTTACACAGTAGATGTACAATGCAAGTATACGTATCGTTTCAAGTAATATAGAGTTTTCTTTAAAAACTTCATTATCGAACCCATAGGAAATAAGGAAATTACTATGGTAACTTAGAAATATTTTTATTTAAACTGTAAACTAATTTTGAAGGAAAATAATATCGAACTGTTTGTAAAAAAACATGTAACTAAAATTGCTACGTCTAATTAAAACCAAAAGTAAATGCAAAGTTTCTGAATTAAAAGATTATATAACGAAATGCAATTATAATAGAAAATTTTTCCTCTTACAAAGAGATTGTAATCAGTGTAAGAATTAAATACTTAAGGATGAAAATAAGGTATTGTGACAAATAGGAGCATACATATTCTTTACCCTCTCCTGAGTGCATAAAGAACATTAAATAATCTTAATTAATTTTCTGATTGTATGGTAGTGCTGAGTAGATTCTAGTCTCTCACTTTCAGATTACCCACTATGTCCTCTCTACATGACCTACTAGGGACTCAGGTTCTCAATTAAGACCAAATTAATAAAGGTTCTAGCATGTCAGCCTAGAATTATTAATTCTACGCATATCAAATCTTATATCACTATCGATTTGCAAGGAATTGGCATCCCCTTCCTCCAAATTGAAGTGTGACACTCACTAGTTAGTGAAATCATAGCTCTCCTGGGTCATTATGTTTCACAACAAATTTTAACATCACAAATGAACAGTTTACAAAATAAATTAAGAACCGGTGAAATTATCATCACAATTTGTTAGAATAAAAGAAACCTTCAAAACATTCTAATCCCGCAAATGATCACTTCTTATTACTTAAATCATTACTAAAATTATTTTAATATAATCTATGATATGTGGAGTTAATGTTTCACACTAATACTAAATATAATTATCTAGCATTAATTCCACATATCACAGGTTATATTATAATAATTTTGAAAATATAAAGTTGATTGAGGACACCAAATTTTTAGTTTTAAAAAAGTTTTTCTCCCTCCCCCAAACATGAATTTTTAAAGTGTAAAACATTAAAGTGCAAAGCAATTATGAAGAGAAAAGTTTAACAAAATCAATTTTAATAGGGTACTAAAGCAGAACTAGTGCAAGTAGTAAACACAGGTGCTGAGTAGTAGTACATATAAAATCAACATGTATAGCATAGAAAGTGCAAAATGAAATATTACTATAACACACAGGCAATATAAACTAAAGTAGAGCAAAAGTAACATTAATGCATTAAAACAGAAAGTACTACTACATCAATCCTACATAAAGACATACAAGAAGTGACTAAATAGAGAAAATTGTTGACCTGTTTTTTGATAGGGTCGTCTTTTCCTTAGAAGCTTAGAATCTAGCCATATGATATTCCTTTTGACTATCCTAGAAGCTTAGTGGTGGATCACCCACACTATAGAGACTCCAACCAATTTTTTTACTCTTTTTAAAATTTCACATGTGTGGTTTTGACCTCTAGTACTTAGAATGATGGAACCAACATGAAAAAGCTCAAATTGAGTCTCTATAGGAATGTGAAGCCTTGGGGGCACCCTCTTTGACCATGGGTGGTTCATTTTAGGTTTCACACACACTTATACACACCCCAAAACCCTAAAATCACTTAAACTTGACTCACCTCCTTACTCCTTTTGGAAGCTCATGTGGGTGGACCCAAGCGCTTAGCCTTTGGCTAAAATGATTAGGACCAACATGTTGAGCATCCAAAATGAGTTGTTAATTGGTGTCTTATGTTTCCAAGATGGTTATTCATTATATGCATGATCAACACCCTAAAGCCTAAATCCATCTAAAATCCCAAATTTACCCAAAAGTCCCAAAACTCTCAGAAAATTTCTAAAAATCACAAAAATCATACCAAACTTCACTCAAATCAATCCTAACCACCCATTGACCTCAATTGTACCCAAATCCACCACAATTGGCCAAAATTGACAAATCAACCCTAGAAGCCTAAAGGCCCCAAATCACTCTCAATTTTCACCAAATCCATCTCCAATACTCCCATCCTCAAGTTCAAACCCAATATCCACACCTAAAGTCCAAATTCAAGCCAATCCTAAAATTAATTTCTACTAAAATCCCATAAAGTCCAAAAATTACCTCAAGCCAATTTCCACTAAATTGAACCCCATCAATCAAATTGAACTTCTCCATATTATGTCCTAAACTTCATCATCGTGAATTCAAGACCTCATAAGAATTCCACAAGTTTAATTTTTAAAGCCATGAAAATTAAATCAAAAGCCCAAATCAACCCCTCATACCAAAATTCAAAAGCCCATAAATTGAGCCCATTTTAAACTTAATTGAATCCCACATGACAAATTTTCATCTCATCATCCTTTTAATTAAAACCATGTGCCATGGTCATGCATCATGCATCCATGCTTCAAATCATCCATTTTGGGTCTGATGACCTTCTCCCACAAAAATTTGGAAAAAACCCACATGCCTTTCTAATGAAAAACACCCCATGGCCCCATGCATCAAATGAAGCCACCCATGGAACCATCCATGAGCCTCATATGGCCCATGCACACTAAATATGGCAAAAGGAGGGGTTTATTTCTCCTCCCACCAAGCCTCTTACCCAAACCCTAATCCAACCAAATTCTCCTTCCCCATGCCAAATCAATCACCCAAAGGCCTAGGGGGTTGACCAAACCACTCAAGCCACCTTAGGAAGGACATTAACTCATATGCACAGGGTTAAACCATGGTTAAACCAACATAACCCAACCCATTACTCATTTTGGGGAAAATCGAAATCACCATGCTTGGACCACATTGACTCCACATCTCCCCACACCTGACCTTCTACCTCCCACAGTGTGGAGGTGACTTCCCTTGGCGGCCAGCCACCCTAGCCACCAAAAAACACAAAGCCTGAGAGGTCACCCATGGCAAAAACCCAAAATTATGACTCCCTGAGCTGGCTTACCCCTATTGGCCCATAGGTCTCTTTTTCCTTCCACCTAAGCTTTATTTTGGCCGCCCTTGTCTGCCCTATTGGCAGTCATGGCCTTGCCTATAAAGCCACCACCTCCTCATGGCCAAATGGAACATAAACACTAGGCTTGGTAAAGCCTAGCCAAAATCACTCCAGACCTCCCCTCAGCCTTCCTAAGCACACACTAACCATTTTCAAGCCATCTCCCCCACTACCTGACCTTGATTTTGAGCTCAAAATCCAGGTCATTTCACAGCCATACCATAAACCTCCACCACAATTCCAATTAAGCTCTTCAAAAGCTTCCCAGGGACACACGAGGATTGGTCCTTCCCGAGCCCTCCAACCTAGTCCAAGACCAAACCCGAACCACCCCTTGATCGAAATCCTACAGAGACTTCCTCATCTCAAATTGATGCTTTGAGTAGGTTCGCGGCTCACGACAATTGTTAAGAACAAATTCAATCAAGGCTACACCTCTTGGACAAAGTTATGGACCAAAACCCTGAAATTTGAGCTCAGTTTAGGCTTTTGTGAAAGAAATGTTAACTTAAAGATCTAAAAAGATTTATAACAATTTTTCACCTATATCATTATTAAAATACCATTAATAACTATTCTTATAAATATGTTAATTACTCTTCCCATAATCCTTAATAAAAAACATATTCTTTATTCATGGGGGTTGGGGTGGGGTAGGTGGGTAATAAAAGCTTATTAAAATGATAAAACCTTAATTTTGCAAATTATCAGTTTAGGGTCATTTTGGGATAGNATTATGAGATGTTCATATCACACCAACCTCAAATTATACGACCAAAAAAAAAAAAAAAAAAATCAAAAATCACTAACATTTTCTCCTCTTTCTTAATATATATTGCGACGTATTTGTAGGCTATTTTAATTTTTTGACTATTTTATAAATGATTTGCTAAGAAAATAAAAAGAGAATACTATGAAAATCTACAAGTTGGGAAATTTAACATGCAACCACTAAATAATTTGTATGCATATATTATAAACTTGATTTTAAAAAAAAAATTTATTAATTCAAAGAGTAGTAAATATTTTTGAATGTATGGACTTTTCTTATGAAATGGATACATGTTAATAAAAATAGGTTCTATGTAGTCAATTGATATTCAATTATGCAATATTTTTAACACAAGACTACAGATATTGGGAGCTATTTTATCATTTTTTCAAAAATTTTGGAGCGATGAATTCAAGATATAAAAAGATTTATGACAATTTTTCACCTACGTAATTATTAAAATACCTTTAATTAACTATTCTTAAAAATAGGTTAATTACTCTTCCCATAATCCTTATTAAAAAACATAAAATGATAACACCTTGATTTTGCAAAGTATCAGTTTAGGGTCGGTTTGGGATAGCTGCAGCTTATTCAAATAAGTTGTTGATCTGCAGCTTATCATGGTAAGTTGGTGGCTCGACCCGCAATTACGTAATTATTTTAAGTTCTGAATGATGTCCTAAATTTTGACCCTATTTATATTAAGCGTCTAGTGTGCAAAATAAATTTGTGATGAAAGTGATTAATGATCTTGCACACTAGAGCTACTATGCAAATATACATATCGTTTCAAGTAATATAGAGTTTTCTTTAAAAATTTCATTATCGAACCCATAGGAAATAAGGAAATTACTATGGTAACTTAGAAATATTTTTACTTTTAAACTGTAGACTAATTTTGAAGGAAAATAATATCGAACTGTTTGTAAAAAAATGTAACTAAAATTGCTACGTCTAATTAAAACCAAAAGTAAATACAAAGTTTCTGAATTAAAAGATTATATAAAGAAATGCAATTATAATAAAAAAATTTTCCTCTTACAAAGAGATTGTAATCAGTGTAGGAATTAAATACTTAAGGATGAAAAAAAGGTATTGTGACAAATAGGAGCATACATATTCTTTACCCTCTTCTGAGTGCATAAAGTACATTGGATAATCTTAATTAAGTTTCTGATTGTATGGTAGTGCTGAGTAGATTTTAATCTCTCACTTTCATATTACCCACCATGTCCTCTCTACATAACTTACTAAGGACTCAGGTTCTTAATTAAGACCAAATTTATAAAGATTCTAGCATGTCAGCCTAGAATTATTAATTCTACGCACATCAAATCTTATATCACTATCGATTTGCATGGAATTGCCATCCCCTTCCTCCAAAGTGAAGTGTGACACTCACTAGTTAGTGAAATCATAGTCCTGCCAGATCATTATGTTTCACAACAAATTTTAATATCACAAATGGACAATTTTCAAAATAAATTAAGAACCGGTGAAATTATCATCACAATTTGTTAGAATAAAAGAAACCTTCAAAACATTCTAATCCCGCAAATGATCACTTCTTATTACTTAAATCATTACTAAAATTATTTTAATATAATCTGTGGTATGTGGAGTTAATGTTTCACACTAATACTAAATATAATTATCTAGCATTAACTCCACATACCACAGGTTATATTATAATAATTTTGAAAATATAAAGTTGACTGAGGACAAACAAAATTTTAGTTTTAAAAAAGTTTTTCTCCCTTCCCCAAGCATGAATTTTTAAAGTGTAAAACATTAAAGTGCATAGCAATTATGAAGAGAAAAGTTTAACAAAATCAATTTTAATAGGGTACTAAAGCAGAACTAGTGTAAGTAGTAAACGCAGGTGCTAAGTAGTACTACATATAAAATCAACATGTATAGCATAGAAAGTGCAAAATGAAATACTACTCTAACACGCAAGCAATATAAACTAAAGTAGAGCAAAAGTAACATTAATGCATTAAAACAGAAAGTACTACTACATCAATCCTACATAAAGACATACAAGAAGTGACTAAATGAGAAAATTGTTGACCTGTTTTTTTATAGGGTCATCTTTTCCTTAGAAGTTTAGGATCTAGCCATAGGACTTTCCTTTTGACTATTCTAGAAGCTTAGTGATGGAGCACCCACACTATAGAAACTCTAACCAATTTTTTACTCTTTTTTAAAATTTCACATGTGTGGTTTTAACCTCTAGTACTTAGAAGGATGGAACCAACATGAAAAAGCTCAAATTAAGTCTCTATAGGAATGTGAAGCCTTAGGGACGCCCTCTTTGACCATGGGTGGCTCATGTTAGGTTTCACACACACTTATACACACCCCAAAACCCTAAAATCACTTAAACTTGACTCACCTCCTTACTCCTTTTGGAAGCTCATGTGGGTGGACCCAAGCGCTTAGCCTTTGGCTAAAATGGTTAGAACCAACATGTTGAGCATCCAAAACGAGTTCTTATTTGATGTCTTATGTTTCCAAGATGGCTATTCATGACATGCATGATCAACACCCTAAAGCCTAAATCCATCTAAAATCCCAAATTTACCCAAAAGTCCCAAAACCCTCAGAAAATTTCTAAAAATCACAAAAAGCATACCAAACTTCACTCAAATCAATCCTAACCACCCATTGACCTCAATTGCACCCAAATTCACCACAATTGGCCAAAATTGCCAAATTAATCCTAAAAGCCTAAAGGCCTCAAATCACTCCCAATTTTCACCAAATCCATCTCTAATACTCACATCCTCAAGTTCAAACCCAATATCCACACCTAAAGTTCAAATTCAAGCCAATCCTAAAATTAATTTCCACCAAAATCCCATAAAGTCCAAAAATTACCTCAAGCCAATTTCCACTAAATTGAACCCCATGAATCAAACTGAACTTCCCCATATTGTGTCCTAAACTTCATCATCATGAATTCAAGACCTCATAAGAATTCCACATGATTAATTTTTAAAACCATGAAAATTAAATCAAAAGCCCAAATCATCCCTCATACCAAAATTCAAAAGCCCATTTTAAACTTAATTGAATCCCACATGACAAATTTTCATCTCATCATCCTTTTAATTAAAACCATGTGTCATGGTCATGCATCAAATCATCCATTTTGGGTCTCATGACCTTCTCCCACAAAAATTTGGAAAAAAACCCACATGCCTTTCTAATGAAAAACACCCCATGGCCCCATGCATCAAATGAAGCCACCCATGGAACCATCCATGAGCCTCATATGGCCCATGCACACTAAATATGGCAAAAGGAGGGGTTTCTTTCTCCTCTCACCAAGCCTCTTACCCAAACCCTAATCCAACCAAATTCTCCTTCCTCATGCCAAATCAATCACCCGAAGGCCTAGGGGTTGACCAAACCACTCTAGCCACCTTGGGAAGGACATTAACTCATATGCACAGGGTTAAACCATGTTTTAACCAACCTAACCCAACCCATGACCCATTTTGGGGAAAATTGAAATCACCGTGCTTGGACCAAATTGACTCCACATCTCCCCACACCTGACCTTCTACCTCCCACGGTGTGGAGGTGACTTCCCTTGGTGACCAGCCACCCTAGCCACCAAAAAACACCAAGCCTGAGAGGTCACCCATGGCCAAAACCCAAAATTATGTCTCCCTGAGCTGGCTTACCCCTATTGGCCAATAGGTCTCTTCTTCCTTCCACCTAAGCTTTATTTTGGCCATGCTGGCCTACCCTATTGGCAGTCATGGCCTCGCTTATAAAGCCACCACCTCCTCATGGCCTAATGGAACATAAACACTAGACTTGGCAAAGCCCAGCCAAAATCACTCCAAACCTCCCCTCAGCCTTCCTAAGCACACACTAACCATTTTCAAGCCATCTCCCCCACTACCTGACCTTGATTTTGAGAAATTCAAGGCATTTCACAGCCATACCATAAACCTCCACCACACTTCCAATTAAGCTCTTCAAATGCTTCCCAGGGACACACGAGGATTGGTCCTTCCCGGCCCTCCAACCTAGTCCAAGACCAAACCCGAACCACCCCTTGATCGAAATCCTACAGAGACTTCCTCATCTCAAATTGATGATTCGAGTAGGTTCGCGGCTCACAACAATTGTTAAGAACAAATTCAATCAAGGCCACACCTCTTGGACAAAGGTATGGACCAAAACCCTGAAATCTAAGCTCAGTTTGGGCTTTTGTGAAAGAGATGTTAACTTAAAGATCTAAAAAGATTTATAAAAATTTTTCACCTCTATCATTATTAAAATACCATTAATAATTATTGTTATATATAGGTTAATTACTCTTCCCATAATCCTTAATAAAAACATATTCTTTATTCATGGGGAGTGGGGTGGGGAAGGTGGGTAATAAAAGCTCATTAAAATGATAAAACCTTAATTTTGCAAATTATTAGTTTAGGGACAATTTGGGATAGTTGCAGCTTATCTAGATAAGTTGCTGATTCGCAGCTTATCCTGATAAACTGGTGACCCGACCCACAATTACATAATTATTTTAAGTTTTGAATGATGTCCCAATTTTGACCCAATTTATATTAGCGGCAAGTTTGCAAAATAAATTTGTGATGAAAGTGATTAATGACCTTGCTCACTAGGGGTATTACACAAGTATACGTATCGTTTCAAGTAATATAGAGTTTTAATATCAAACCCATAAGAAATAAAGAAATTACTATGAAAACTTAGAAATTTTTTTACTTAAATTGTAAACTAATTTTGAAGGAAAATAATAACGAGCTGTTTGTTNAGTGATTAATGACCTTGCTCACTAGGGGTATTACACAAGTATACGTATCGTTTCAAGTAATATAGAGTTTTATTTAAAAACTTCAATATCAACCCCATATGGAATAAAGAAATTTCTATGGTAACTTAGAAATATTTTTACTTAAATTGTAAACTAATTTTGAAGGAAAATAATAACGAGCTATTTGTAAAAAAAAAAGTAACTAAAATTGCTACCTCTAATTAAAACCAAAATTAATTGCAAAGTTTCTGAATTAAAAAATTATTTAAAGAAATGCAATTATAATAGAAAGTCTTTCCTATTACAAAGAGATTGTAATCAGTGTAGGAATTAAATGCTTAAGGATGAAAATAAGGTATTGTGACAAATAAGAGCATGTGTATTCTTTACCCTCTCCTGAGTGCATAAAGAACATTGGATAATCTTAATTAAGTTTCTGATTGTATGGTAGTGCTGAGTAGATTCTAGCCTCTCACTTTCAGATTACTCATTATGTCATCTCTATATGACCTACAGGGACTCGGGCTCTCAATTAAGACCAAATTAATATAGGTTCTAGCCTGTCATCCTAGAATCATTAATTTTATGCACATCAAATCTTATATCTCTATTTATTTGCATGGATTTGACATCCCCTTCCTCCAAAGTGAAGTGTGGCACTCACTAGTTGCTGAAATCATAGCCCTCCCGGGTCATTATGTTTCGTAACGAATTTTAACATCACAAATGACCTTGTCGGCACTATTTTTGGTGTGGGGTTTGCCCGTAAGAAGTTGTCGGTCATCGGAATTGTAATCTCGTTANAAAAAAATGTAACTAAAATTGCTACCTCTAATTAAAACCAAAAGTAATTGCAAAGTTTCTGAATTAAAAGATCATATACAGAAATGCAATTATAATAGAAAGTCTTTCCTATTACAAATAGATTGTAATCAGTGTAGGAATTAAATGTGTAAGGATGAAAATAAGGTATTGTGACAAATAAGAGCATATGTATTCTTTACCCTCTCCTGAGTGCATAAAGAACATTGGATAATCTTAATTAAGTTTCTGATTGTATGGTAGTGATGAGTAGATTCTAGCCTCTCACCTTCAGATTACTCATTATGTCATCTCTATATGACCTACAGGGACTCAGACTCTCAATTAAGACCAAATTAATAAAGGTTCTAGCCTGTCCGCCTAGAATCATTAATTTTATGCACATCACATCTTATATCTCTATTTATTTGCATGGATTTGACATCCCCTTCCTCCAAAGTGAAGTATGGAACTCACTAGTTGTTGAAATCATAGCCCTCCCGGGTCATTATGTTTCACAACTAATTTTAACATCACAAATGATCAGTTTGCAAAATAAATGAAGAACTGGTAAAATTACCATCACAAATTGTTGGAATAAAAGAAACCTTCAAAACATTCTAATCCCACACATGATCACTTTTTATTGCAATGAGAAAGAAAAAAAAACAACTAAGAAATCATGGGGATAACAAAACAAAATATTATATATATACATATATATATATATATATATATATATATATATATATATATCAATTTTACAAAACAAATCTTTGACAAAAGTACAAATATTTACCTCAAACGGTCCTCCAAACAATCCTCTAAAGTTTCTTGATTGAACTTGACTTCACAAAACTCAACAAACTCCAAACTCTTACTATGGTGGCCAAACCTACCAAAAAACAACTTTTTCCCCTTCTTTCCTCTTTATGGGCGTGTAGAAATACATTCTATATACAGAGCTTTGAAAATAACTAAGAGTCACTTAAGGAACTGATACACCAAAATAATATACTATTTTAAGTACCTGTTTTATGCTTATTTTTTGTAATATTACACTTTAAATAAGAGTATTTTTGTGTTTTTGTTGCAAGTATATCATTTTTAGACATTTGGAGCAAGAGTAACAAAAAGGACGAAATTTGAAGCAAAAAGAGCCAATTTTGGATTCTGGCGCATGATGTGCCAAAATCCAGAAAGCTGGCGCATTATGCATCAGGGACGACTTTTTCAAAGTAAGGCGGTTCGAGAAGAAATGAATTTTCAAAGGGACACTTGTTCTACACACCTCTTGGAGTAATTCAATGCATCTAGACACTTTGGAATGGTTCTTTTATGAAGAGATATGACTCTTGGATCAAATGACACAACTTTTGAATTCAAAAGAGTTAACCTTTAAAGGGAACCTTTGGAGGGAATTCTTTCAAGAGGAGGCAACTCAAATTAAAGGAGGAGACTTCATAGAGTTATAGGAGGCTTTTGGGATGTGACGTGAGGGAGAGAGAGAGAAAGTGGCGTGAGAGAGAGAGAGAAGAGGAGATTTTCTTCTAGAGTTGTAAAAGGAGAGGGAAGGTGAGAGATTTCTTTTTCATTACATTTCTAAGAGAGTATTAGGAGTGATTGTAAAGAGAGAAAGGTTTGGAGCGAAATTCTAGGGATTTGCTTGGGAAGGATTGTGAGACAAGTTATTTTTATTTCTTTTATTTTGTAAACTTATTTTTATATATGAAATTCGTGTTATGTTGTATCCTTCTCATGAATTCTGAGTAGTCTTCTTTATCTTTCTCCCTACTTTGAAGATATGTTTTTGTGAAGAATATATTTTATTTTTTCACGGTTTTAAATGATAATAATTTGTGATGATTTGAACTCTGATCTTCATGTACTTTTTGATCTGGACAGTTGAAATGTTAAAACTTGTTGAGAAACATATGCTCTTAAATGAGATATGATTTCTACAACATGGGGAGAATCACATTTAATTTCATGGGAGAGTATGTCATCCATGGAATTGGGTGCACATAAATAGGGAAATATGCTTTTGTTGGATGTAGAATTAGAGATTTTAAGATGACATATTAAAACCCCCAATTTGCTTCAGTTGATTGGAAACTAATGCGAGATTGTTAGCCCTCAGGGAGGGAGTAATGAGAGCTCTGGAGTGGCAGTCAGTACCCTCCCAGGCTAACCACGGAATTAGGGACCAAACTCAGTATTAGTCAAGGTTCTTTATAGCACTCAGAAGAGGGTAAAGAATTGAATTACTCATATTTGGCACAAAACAGTTTTTAAATATATTTTCAAATGATTTCAATTTCTTCACAATTCATATATTCATTGTAAATGGGAATGATGCTTTCTTAAATTTGAACTCTTCGTCACAACAAAAACTTTATTTAATTTTCACAATTTTACTTCTGAAAGTTTAGTATTTAGTTTAGTTTAATTTATGTAATTTTACATCTGCATTTTAAATAGCATTTACCTGAGTAGTTAATTTTCAAATTTCACATTTTATTTTTATTTTTGTTTTTATTATAAAATAATTTTCATAATTAAGTTTAGGGATTTTCCAACTTTCCTGTGAGATTGATATCTAAAACTCCATTAGACTATTTTATTACTTGAGTGATATGTATACTTGTGTTGATATTAAAAGACATTTGGCAATTTTACAAAGAGTTTTAAAAGATAAATTATTTTCATAAAAACTATTTTTGCTAAGATTATATTGCATATGTATTATATATCTGTTTGCATCAAGTTTTTAGCATCGTTAAGATGTGTCATCTTCATAAATATTTGTATATACAAATTTCTGCATCAGACACCTTTTCAAAATTCGTCCAAATTCAATGAATATAAGCAAAACCGTTTCTAGCGCCTAAAAGTCGGCCTTTTAGAAATGTCCTGACGCCTAGGCGTCAGATTGCATTTTTATCCTTTTGCTTCATTTGACCCATTTTTTGGTCCATTTTTGCTTCTTTTTCTTATAAACTTCATTTCTTGTACCTCAAATCAAAAAAACACAGCATATCTTTCATTAAAGTGCAATATCTTTAACAATAAGCATGAAATGCATAAATAAAAATAGGTAATTTTAAGGCGTGTTAATTCCCTCAAACTTAAACATTACTTGTCCTTAAGTAACCCTTGTATTATTTAAACCAAATATCATAATTTATGGTAGTGAGTTTCACTTAAAGATTCTTATATTTTTGCCATCAATGTGATAGTGAAACTTTTAGAAAAGTTTTTAAAAACTTAGATTAAAACTAAAATATAAGGATATCCAGTAAACAAGTTAGCTATTATGATTTTTTATTCATTTCAAAAATAAATGCAATTTGTGTTTTGTATCACTAAGGAATTTTAGAAGAATTAAAAGAAGAGAATTATAAGAGAACTCTACTAGTAAAGATACTAATACTTTTAAATAAGTTTAGAAGTGTAAATAAGTTTTTTTCTTTAAGAAAATTCAAGTGAAGCTAATTTTTAATTAGGCATCTCTTCAAGCTTCTCCCCGCATTTTTTTTTTCATTTTTGCTCTTCTTTTTCTTTTGATTTTGCTTTCTTTTTCTTTTTAGGATCATTTTCAATCATTTCTTGTCTTTTCTTTTTCATGTGAGGATTATCATATCTGGATAACCTTTAATGATTTTGAACATCATTATTTTTTTCTTAAAGTTAAAAACTTTTCACATTTCCTTACTTAAAAATATGTATTAGTGTTTTAAAAATATAATTTTTCCTACTATGAATAGTAAAAATATATTCTTATACTTTTATACTAAATATCTTAACTTTAGATTTACCCTTTATTATTAAAAACTTTTACTTTAGTTTACTATAACACTTATAAAATCAAAAATATAATTATCTAAAATTAACTCCACATACCATATGTTATATTAAAATAATTTTGAAAATATAAATTTCATTAAGGACAAATAAATTTTAATTTTTAAAAAGTTTTTCTCCCTCCCCCAAACTTGAATATTTAAATAGTGTAAAACATTAAAGTGCATAGCAATTATGAAGAGAGAAAATTTTAACAAAATCAATTTTAATAGGGTACTAAAGCAGAACTAGTGCAAGTAGTAAAAGCAGGTGATGAGTAGTAGTACATATAAAATCAACAGGTATAGCATAGAAAGTGCAAAATGAAATACTACTCTAACACACTGGCAATATAAACTAAAGTAGAGCAAAAGTAACATTAATGTGGCAAAACAGAAAGTGCTACTGCATCAATCCTACATAAAGACATATAAGAAGTGACAAAATAGAGAAATTTGTTGACCTCATTTTTGATAGGGTTATCTTTTCATTGGAAGCTTATAATCTAGCCATAGGACTTTCCTACTGACTATCCTAGAAGTTCAATGATGGAGCACCCACACTATAGAAACTCTAACCAATTTTTTACTCTTTTTGAAATTTCACATTTGTGGTTTTGACTTCTAGCACTTAGAAGGACAGAACCAACATGAAAAAGCTCAAATTGAGTATCTATATGAATGTGAAGCCTTAAGGGCACTCTCTTTAACCACGGGTGTCTCATGTTAGGTTTCACAAACACGTACACACACCTCAAAACCCTAAAATCACTTACACTTGACTCACCTCCATACTCCTTTTGAAAGCTCATGTGGGTGGACCCATGCCCTTAGCCTTTGGCTAAAATGGTTAGGACCAACATGTTGAGCATCCAAAATGAGTTCTTATTTGGTGTCTTATGTTTCCAAGATGGTTATTCATGACATGCATGAACAACACCCTAAAGGCTAAATCCATCTAAAATCCCAAATTTACCAAAAATTCCCTAAACTTTTAGAAATTTCCAAAAATCTCCAAAATCATACCAAACTTCACCCAAATCAATCCTAACCACCCATTGACCTCAATTGCACCCAAATCCACCAAAATTTTCAAATTAATACTAGAAGCCTAAAGACCCCAAATCACTCCCAATTTTCACCAAATCCATCTCCAATACTCCCAACCTCAAGTTCAAACCCAATTTCCACACCTAAAATCCNAGACCCCAAATCACTCCCAATTTTCACCAAATCCATCTCCAATACTCCCAACCTCAAGTTCAAACCCAATTTTCACACATAAAATATAAATTCAAGCCAATCCAAACCAATCCTAACATCAATTTTAACCAAAATCCCACAAAGCCCAAAATTCACACATAATTCACCTCAAGCCAATTTCCGCTAAGTTGAAACCCATGAATCTAATTGGACTTCTCCATATTGTGTCCTAAACATCATCATCATGAATTCAAGACCTCATAAGAATTCCACATGGTTAATTTTCAAAACCATGAATATTAAATCAAAAGCCCAAATCAACCCCTCATACCAAAATTCAAAAGCCCATAAATTGAGCCCATTTTAAACTTAATTGAATCCCACATGACAAATTTTCATCTCATCATCCTTTTAATTAAAACCATGTGCCATGGTCATGCATCATGCATCCAAGTTTCAAATCATCCATTTTGGGTCTCATGACCTTCTCCCACCAAAATTTGGAAAAACCCTGCATGTCTTTCTCATGAAAAACATCCCATGGCCCCATGCATCAAATGAAGCCACCCATGGAACCATCCATGAGCCTCATATGGCCCATGCACACCAAATATGGCAAAAGGAGGGGTTTCTTTCTCCTCTCACCAAGCCTCTTACCCAAACCCTAGTCCAACCAAATTCTCCTTCCCCATGCCAAATCAATCACCCAAAGGCCTAGGGGTTGACCCAACCACTCCTGCCACCATGGGAAGGACATTAGCCCATATCCACAAGGTTAAACCATGGTAAACCAACCTAACCCAACCCATGACCCATTTTAGGGAAAATTGAAATCACCATGCTTGGACCAAATTGACTCCACATCTCCCCACACCTGACCTTCCACCTCCCACGGTGTGGAGACTTCCCTTGGCGGCCAGCCACCCTAGCCACCAAAAAACACCAAGCCCGAGAGGTCACCAATGACCAAAACCCAAAATTAGGACTCCCTGAGGTGGCTCACCCTTATTGGCCCATAGCTCTCTTCTTCCTTCAACCTAAGCTTTATCTTGGCCACTCTGGCCTGCCCTGCCCCGCCTATAAAGCCACCACCTCCTCATGGCCAAATGGGGCATACACACTAGCCTTGGCGAAGCATAGCCAAAATCACTCCAGACCTCCCCTCAACCTTCCTAAGCACACTTTGACCATTTTTAGGCCATCTCCCCTACTACCCGACATCAATTTTGAGCTCAAAATCCATGACATTGCACGACCATACCATAAACCTTCACCACACTTCCAATTGAGCTCTTCAAAAGCTTCCCCGGGACACACGAGAAAGTTCCCCATCCAAATTGGTCCTTCACGAGCCCTCCAACCTAGTTCAAGACCAAACTCGAATAACCCCTTGATTGAAATCCTACAGAGACGTCACCTCAGCTCAAATTGATGCTTCGAGGAGGTTCGCCAGCTCACAACGATTGTTAAGAACAAATTCAATCAAGGCTACACCTCTTGGACAAAGTTATGGACCAAAACCCTGAAATCTAAGCTTAGTTTGGGCTTTTGTGAAAGAAATGTTATCTTCATATGCATGTAATCGTATAGATTTATTTGTCTCGATTAGATGAACATATAGGAACAAATCACGGTCGATTTGGTTAAGTATCGAGCGAGATATATAGGTTTTAGTGTGAACGGCACTTGGTTTAAGTTTGATGGGGATGATAAACGGATGTTGTCCATTTTCGCGTGTATTGGATGGACGGTCGAGATGAAGTCAGTCGAGGCAACGATGCATAAAGCGCGAGACACGTGGCAGCTGATGTGGATGGCGGTGGCACCGGAGAAACTTCTACTTGCTTCTTCCTTTATTCGGGTTATCAAGATAAGTGACCAAGAGTTGGGGATCATCGGAGTGTGTCCCGAAATGTGCTTAAAGATCGCATATTTATAGGTTGGAAAGGCAGTGGCAAGGCCTTTAACTACCGTCCGATTGGGTGGCGCACCAACGGCAGAGAGGGATTGAACGGTTAATGAGCCACGGATCGTCGTCGATGAAACAGTGTTATGGTTCATGGCCTGTTCCATGGACGAAGGCCACGGATCACTGGCGTGTCGAGCGGAGTGGCCACACATAGTGCACTACAGTTTACCTGGGCATGGTCACACCCAAGCTTGGTGTGACCATGTCGAGAAACTTTTGGGTGTGGTCACACCTAGGCTAGACATGATTATGCCAAGGTACTTTGGGGCGTGACCACACCCAGGCTTGACGTGAACACGCCTTGCCAAAAAAAGGAGCAAGTTTATGTTTTTGACTAATTTTGCCATATCGGACCAAGGGGTGATGTTCGTGAAAGTCTTATGTGTCCAAAAATGAGGTCAACATGGCTCACAAGTCTTAAACACCTTTTTTTGTTGAGCAGACAGGCTAAACCATGTGGATAGATGACATGGACCGCATCCTTACTGATGTAAATTGGTTTAAGAGTGTATTTGAAATTGGCTCTATGCGATAATAGGTCAATCATAAATATCATACAATTAATAAACTAGTGCAGAAGGTGTGTATTTTTGCTTTTACTTTTTAGTGATTTTTATTTCAATATTTTATAATTTTTATAAATTTTAGGACTTTATCACATTTTTTTATTAAAGTTAAACCCTTTCAACTTTAAATCTTGCTTGTAAATCATCGTATTTACATGATTGATTCTGAATGTTGTCAACTCTACTCTATTCACATAGGATTGGGTTTGTAAATTATACAAATTGCATTTCAAAAAGACTTTGAAGTTTAAATTTGAAGCTCAATTTTGAAAAATAATCTCTCAAACCGAAATTTTCTATCAACGTGATCATTTTTGGGAAATCTGAATATTTTTAATCCTGTCAAATCTATCTCACTTATAGAGGATCGGGTTCGTGATTGAAAGATGATTGAACTTAAACCTTGTCAAAGTTATCTTACTTTAGAATATCAGGTTCATAGTATATATGATTTGATTTATCCAAATAGATTTTGAAGCTTAATTTTGACGGTCAACCCCTCCAACTGAAATAATTTATCAACTTGGTCATCATCAAGGATATTTATTATTTGATTTGAACATTGTCGACTTTTGCCCTCTTACAAAGGGTCACACTAAAAAATTGAGATAATTTGAATTTCTAATAGATTTTAAAATTTAACTTTGAAAGTGAATCCATCAAGTTAAAATATTATATCAACTTGGTCATCATTCAGAAAAGTTGCACTCTTTAATCATAATGATTCATGGTTTTTATTGATAAAATACTCCCCATTTCTTATCTAAAATTCATATTTAATAGTTAGTCAACCTCGTAAACTCCAGTTCTAATTGGGAGGAGGAACATATTAGCTAAATATGGGTTCAAACTCTTTGACTCCAAAACTAATATGGAGAAGTATCAGATTGATCGAGTGTAACTTATGACGCTACGCTATAGACAATGCACCTAATGAAGAGCGTGGAGTGAACTTTTAAATTTGTATTTTAGATTTTTAAAATAATTTTGAACTTTAAAGTGATTGGGTATTTTTAAAATTACTTGCACACTTCTTGGAATATGAAAAATTGAGCTTAGCATATTTGTCAAAATAAGATATTTTAATATTCAACTTATATTAAGCCCATGAAGTACTGTGAAATCGTACAATCGAGCATTGTTGAGAACTTTAGGGCAAATAAACATAAGAATCGACACAAATTTAGAAGAAAACACAGGATTTAACGGGGTTCGGCAAAGATGTCTACGTCCTCGAGAGCAAAGCGACGACTTTTCTTTCAATTCCAGAAAAAGAGTACAAGAATCCTAAGGTTACAAAAATATATATATATATAACACAGTCGTACAATATGTAATTACAAAATTACCCTTGTACCATACCGCAGGTTCGTTGTCCCCGCACCCTTAACCCACATAACGAAACTCCCCCTATTGGACAATTACTTCTGCTCCACTTCACTCGCGAGCTCCGCTCCGCTCCAACATATGTTCCTTTTCTGGTATATGAGTCATGCCCAACAAATCTCCACATTGGCGAATATTCAACCCCTTAAGAGAAATACATCATGGAGTTTCTTACACACCAAAGTTGGTTGGGCTACGATGCTTGCCTCGCAACTGTGAATATTCAACAAGTTCAGACAATGCAAAAACTTGTTGATAGTAATTGGCTTGGTCAACATATTAGTTGCATTCTTGTTAGTATGAACCTTCTACAACAGTATCTCACCAAAAGCAATTAATTCTCTGATCTTGTGATATCTAACATTAATGTTCTTAGTTCATGCATGGTACACCTGATTCTTAGCCAGACAAATGGCACTTTGATTATCACAATGCAACTGAACTACACCTTGCTCAACACCCAGTTCTTTTACTAGCCCAGTAAGCCATAAAGCTTCTTTAGCAGCTCCAGCCACTGTCATGTACTCAGCTTCAGTTGTAGAAAATTTCACAATAATTTCATCTATTGTTATCATGTCAGTTGTATACCTTTTGTTATCTAAATCACCTGCATAATCTGAATCCATATACCCCACAACTGAAGGATCATTTTGCTGACTACCAAAAATAATTTCATGTACAACAATACCATTCAGATACCTGAAAATTCACTCGATTGCTTCCCAATGTCGCCTTCAAAGTTTAGATATGTATTTGCAGACTTAACTAACAATATGAGCTAAATCAGGGAGAAAACATACCATTGCATGCATCAAGTAGCTAACCGCACTAGCATATGAAACATTTGTCATGCTTTCGATTTCCTTATCTGTCTTCAGACACTGTTCTAAAGAAACCTTAAAATGAATTGCCAATGAAGAGCTCACAAGTTTTGTTTTGCTCATCTCAAACTTGTCTAGCACTTTCTCAACATAGTCTCATTGAGATAAACATAATCATCTTGAGCCTCTATCTTGATGAATCTCCATTTCCAAGAATCTTCTTTGTAAGAACCAAGTCATTCATGCCATTTTTCTGGCTCAATAAAGCTTTCAAACCAAGAATGTCATGCATATTCTTTGCAACAATCAGGATATCGTCAACATACAGTAACAGAAAAATAATACAACTATCATCGAGACTCTTAACATAGACACAACAATCATACTCACATCGTTTGTAGCCAATCTAAATCATATAGGAGTTGAATCGCTTGTACCATTGTCTTGGAGACTCTTTCAACCCATACAATGGTTTCGTTAATCTGCAAATCAGATTCTCCTGTCTAGGTTGAGTAAACCCTTATGGCTGCTCCATGTAAATTTGTTCCTCCAAATCACCATGCAAGAATGTAGTTTTAACATCATCTGCTCCAAATGCAAATGGCTACTACTGCTAGCACTGCCCTGATTGAAGTATGTCTGATCACAGGAGAAAAGATTTCATTATAATCTATCCCCTTCTGCTGTTAAAAACTCTTTGTTACCAATCGAGCCTTAAGTGTTTCCCCTTCTTTTTCTAATACTGTTGTTTTCCTTTTGTACACCCATTTGCACCCAATATTCTTCTTTCCCTCATGAAACTGAACTAGCTCTCATGTGTGATTTTTCTACAAAGACTCTATCCCATTGATCATTGCACCTATCAATTTCTCTTTCTCCTGGCTGGTGATAGCTCCTTGAAATGTGGTTGGATCATCACCGCTGATGAGAAGTGCGCAAGAGACCAATTCTTCATAACTCAATCTGCATGGAGGCTTTACATTGGTGTGTCTCTATCTATCTCTGGCAAAATTGCAATTCTGCAATTCATTTGCATTGGAATCACCAGGTGTTAGATTTGAACTTTCAACTTTCTCAGTTTTTTCTGAATGTTGTTTTAAATCCATCTGCACTATATTAGAACTGAAACGATTCTCTAGCACCTTGTCTTAATTCTGCTGCAACATGGACTGCTCATCAAAAATGACATCTCTAATGATCATCATCTTCTTTGCAATTGAATCTCAAAACTTGTATCCTTTAACACATTTCTTGTAGCTCAAAAAGATGCACTTCTTGGATTTTAGATCAAGTTTTGATCTTTCACCTTCATGTACATGTGCATAGGCAGGACAACCAAAAATTTGTAAGTGATCAAACTTAACTGGATTACTTGTTCATACCTCTTCTGCAACTTTGCCACCTAATTATGTCTGAGGTGATCTATTGATGAGGTAGCATGTCATATTCACAGTCTGCCTAGAAACTATTAGGAAGCTCTGCATTTAGTCTCAAGCATCTTGCCCTTTCAGTTAAGGACTTGTTCATCCTTTCTGCAATGTCATTCTATTGTGGTGTCTTGTGCACTGAAAAATGCCTCTAAATTTCATACTCATCAAAAAATTTCTGAAACCGTGAATCTGTGTACTCTGTGTCATTATCAGATTTCAGATATTTGATCTTTCTACCAGTTTGGTTCTCCACCTCAGCTTTCCATAGCTTGAATTTGGAGAAAAAATACACCCAAACTTTCCTAGATAAATCGTCAATAAAATTAACAAAATACAGAGATCCTACCAATGATGATTCCCTGGTAGGGGCCCATACATCGGAATGCACATAATCAAGAATTCCTTCAATTTTGTGATTTCAAATCATGAAACTGACTCTAGTCTGTTTTCCAAGCAAAAAAAACTTATAAAAATCGAGCTTGCAGTTTTTCACACCATGTAACAAATTTCTTTCATGCAATTCTACCATCCCATGTCACTAAGATGACTAAGACGCATGTGTCATAGTTTTGTATTATCATCATCTAACTCAACAGAATGAACTCTACTTACAATTGTAATCCACAATAGTTTGTAGAAAATACCTACAGTTAACTTTCTTTTCATCACAGCCAACTCATCCTTAACAATTCTGATGATTTTTCTATCATCATCTGTTTTAGGAATACAACCATTTCTATGTAAAGTGTCTAAGGAAATAAAATTTTTCTTCAAATTTGGAATATGTCTGACATCACATAATGTTTTAACAGTGTCATCATACATCTTAATCCTTGTTAGGTGTTATGTGAAGTAAACTACTCATTGTTAGGTGTTATGTGATAAGAGCATCTTGAATAAAGAATTCATGCATCCATGAATTGAGTTGATAAAATTGAAAGTATATCATTATCACTGCAATCTCAAATGTTACTCTGCACCACATTTGCAGACTTCGATGAAGCATCACATTTCTCATCAGTCTGTTTCTTAAGCTTTAAACAATCTCTCTACATATGACCCGGCTCCTTGCACTTGTAGTAATGCATCGTCTTTCTGCCGTTGGACTTTAATCTGGAATTTCGTTTTCCAGAACCCTCCTTCTCTTGCTTTCTTCCACGATCTTGATTACCCTTAACATATAAACTATCACCATGAGAGTTTTCCCTGCATTTTGTTTTCGTTGGTTGTGAGCCAACAATGTTGTAGTAATCTCATTAACTTTGAATATTTCTTTCCCATATGTAAGAGTCGTCACCAGGTCCACAGAAGAGGGAGGCAATGAACACAACAGAATCATTGCTCGGACTTCATCCTCAATACTCACATCAAGTCGTGATAAATTTGTGATTATTTGATTGAAGACATTCACAAGGTGCGCCATATCAGAGCCTTTTGTCATCTTTAGCTCATACAACTTTTGTTCAGATATAATTTATTTATCAGAGATTTGGACATCAACTGAGTTTCCAATTTCTTTCATACCTCTCCTAGAGATTTTAGATTCATTACGTGATACATAATCTCATCTTTATACATAAACATATGGTTATTGTCGCTCGTTGTTGTAATTATTCTCAATCTTCATCTCCATGGTTTCTAATTTTGTTGCCCGTAAAGCCTTCAATATCTCTTGTTGAGCCAACAAGTCATTTACCTTTGTTTGTCACAATCTGAAGTTATCAGTTCCATCCAACTTCATCACTTCAAATTTTGCACCAGACATTGTCATCTGAAATTAGTCATGTCGCGAACTTTTCCTACGAATTCCTCTTCCTCTTTTGCAGAATTGCTCGCTCAAATTCATTTGTACAAAATCATTCGTCGAACAATCGCGTGGACGCAAATCGAACCTGCGATGAAAACTCTGGTCCCGGTCATCCAAAGCCCTTGTCTTCAACCTTCCTGCGTCGAACCAATGGAGCCCTTGCCGAACTCCACTGTGGAATTCGTCGAATGGTGTGATTTTCAAATTCGCATGCTCTTCCTACAATAAAATGCCCGAACCCTAACCAAACTTTTCTGCCAAATCACTACATCCTTCTTCGTTCTTCCTGTGTCGATCTCTTCTGCCCTAGAACATCGCTCTAATACCACTTGTTGAGAATTTTAGGGCAAATAACGTAAGAATCAACACAAATATAGAAGAAAACACAGAGATTTAAGGATGTTCGGCAAATATGCCTAAGTCATCGGGAGCAGAACAACAACTTTTCTTTCAATTCCAGAAAAAGAGTACAAGATTTTTAGGCTTACAAATAAGACATATATAACCCTAGCGTACAAAATGTAATTACAAAATTATCCCTGTAACGTACCGCAAGGCAGTTGCCCCCGCACCCCCAACTCACATAACGAAACTCCCCCTATTGGACAAATACTTCCGCTCACGAGCTCCGCTCTAGCATCTATTCCTTTTCTGGTATATTAGTCATGCCTAACAAGCATTTAGCATCATGGGCATTTAGCATCATGGTTGGAGTATATACGGATTAGTGTTTTAGGCATATGCACGTAATTTGAGATAAATGCGCACTATTAAATATTTTTTCAATAATCTTAAAAAGCATCTATAAGTCAAAAAAATGACTTCAAAAGTTTTGTTGATCACTTTTTCATTTGAATTTCAAGTATTTAAGTGAATAATTTATCATTAGGTCATGCTTAAATATTTCATTGAGTTAAATATCCTCTTCTGTCCACTCATACTGACAGTGGCAACNACTCCATACCATATATATATATATATATATATAAATATATATAACATAGTCGTACAAAATGTAATTACAAAATTACCCTTGTACCATGCCGAGGGTTTGTTGTCCCCGCACCCCTAACCCACATAACGAAACTCCCCCTATTGGACAAATACTTTCGCGATTGCTCCACTTCACTCGCAAGCTCTGCTCCGCTCCAGCATATGTCCCTTTTCTGGTATATGAGTCATGCCCAAGAAATCTCCACATTGGCGAATATTCCGCCCCTTAAGAGAAATACATCATGGAGTTTATTACACACCAAAGTTGGTTGGGCTACCATGCTTGCCTAGCAACTGTAAATATTCAGCAAGTTCAGACAATGCAAAAACTTGTTGATAGTAATTGGATTGGTCAACATATCAGTTGCATTCTCATTAGTATGAACCTTCTGCAACAGTATCTCACCAAAAGCAATTAATTCTCTGATCTTGTGATACCTAACATTAATGTACTTAGTTCATACATGGTACACCTAATTCTTAGCGAGACAAATGGCACTTTGATTATCACAATGCAACTAAACTACACCTTGCTCAACACCCAGTTCCTTTACTAGCCCAATAAGCCATAAGACTTCTTTAGCAGCTCCAGCTACTGTCATGTACTCAGCTTCAGTTGTAGAAAATGCCACAATAATTTCATTTGATGTTATCATGTCAATTGTATACCTTTTGTTATCCAAATCACCTGCATAATCTGAATCCATATACCCTACAACTGAAGGATCATTTTGCTGACTATCAAAAATAATTTCATGTACAACAATACCTTTCAGATACCTGAAAATCCACTCAACTGCTTCCTAATGTCGTCTTACAGGTTTTGACATGTATTTGCAGACTTGACTAACAACATGATCTAAATCAGGGAGAGAACATACTATTGCATACATCAAATAGCCAACCGCACAGGCATATGGAACATTTGTCATATCTTCGATTTCCTTATATGTCTTCAGACACTGTTCTAAAGAAACTTTAAAATGAATTGCCAATGGAGAGCTCACAAGTTTTGTTTTGCTCATCTCAAACTTGTCTAGCACTTTCTCAACATAGTCTCATTGAGATAAACATAATCATCTTGAGCCTCTATCTTGGTGAATCTCCATTTCCAAGAATCTTCTTTGTAAGACTCAAGTCTTTCACGTCAATTTTTCTGGCTCAATAAAGCTTTCAAACGAAGAACGTCATGCATATTCTTTGCATCAATTAGGATATCATCAATATACAATAACAAAAAAATAATATAACTATCATCGAGACTCTTAACATAGACACAACAATCATGCTCACATCGCTTGTAGTCAATCTAAATCATATATGAGTCGAATCGCTTGTACCATTGTCTTGGAGATTGTTTCAACCCATACAATGATTTCTTTAATTTGCAAACCAGATTCTCTTGTCCAGGTTGAGTAAACTCTTCTGGCTGCTCCACGTAAATTTGTTCCTCCAGATCACCATGCAAGAATGTAGTTTTAACATCATCTGCTCCAAATACAAATCCCAAATGGCTCATATGCAATCATTACCCTGATTGAAGTATGTCTAACCACAGGAGAAAAGATTTCATCATAATCTATCCCCTTCTGTTGTTAAAAACTCTTTGTTATCAATCGAGCCTTAAGTGTTTCCCCTTCTTTTTCTAATATTGTTGCTTTCCTTTTGTACACCCATTTCCACCCAATAGTCTTCTTTCCCTCATGAAGCTGAATTAGCTCCCATGTGTGATTTTTCTACAAAGACTCTATCTCATTGATCAATGCACCTATCCATTTCTCTTTCTCCTGGCTGGTGATAGCTTCTTGAAAAGTGGTTGGATCATCGCTGCTGATGAGAAGTGCACAAGAGACTAAGTCTTCATAACTCAATCTGCATGGAGATTTTACATTGGTGTGTCTCTGTCTATCTCTGGCGAAATTGCAATTCTGCAAGTCATTTGCATTGGAATCACCAAGTGTTGGATTTGAACTTTCAGCTTTTTCAGTTTTTTCTGAATGTTGTTTTAAATTCATCTGCACTGTATCAGAACTGGAACTATTCTCTAGCACCTTATCTTGATTCTGTTGCAACATGGACTGCTTATCAAAAATGACATCTCTACTGATCATCATCTTCTTTGCAATTGAATCCCAAAACTTGTATCCTTTAACACATTTCTTGTAGCCCAAAAAGATGCACTTCTTGGATTTTGGATCAAGTTTTGATCTTTCACCTCCAGGTACATGCACATAGGCAAGACAACCAAAAATTTGTAAGTGATCAAACTTAACTGGATTACTTGTTCATGCCTTTTCTGCAACTTTGCCACCTAATTATGCCTGAGGTGATCTATTGATGAGGTAGCATGTCATATTCACAGTCTGCCTAGAAACTATTAGGAAGCGTTGCATTTAGTCTCAAGCATCTTGGCCTTTCAGTTAAGGACTTGTTCATCCATTCTACAATGCTATTCTAATGTGGTGTCTTGTGCACTGAAAAATGTCTCTGAATCTCATGCTCATCAAAAAATTTCTGAAACCGTGAATTTGTGTACTCTGTGTCATTATCAGATCTCAGATATTTTATCTTTCTGCCATTGGTTCTTCACCTCAGCTTTCCATAGCTTAAACTTGGAGAAAAAATACACCCAAACTTTCCTAGAGAAATTGTCAATAAAAGTAACAAAATACAGAGATCCTACCAATAACGATTCCCTGGTAGGGCCCCATACATCAGAATGCACATAATCAAGAATCCCTTCAATTTTGTGATTTCTAATCATGAAACTGACTCTAGTCAAATCCAAGCAAACAAAACTTACAAAAATCGAGCTTGCAGCTTTTCACACCATGCAACAAATTTCTTTCATGCAATTCTACGATCCCACGTTACTAAGATGACTAAGACACATGTGTCAAAGTGTTATATTATCATCATCTGACTCAATAGAATGAACTCTACCTACAATTGTAATCTCCAATAGTTTGTAGATAATACCTACAGTTAACTTTCCTTTCATCGCAGTCAACTCACCCTTAATAATTATGATGGTTTCTCTATCCTTATCTGCTTTAAGAATACAATCATTTCTATGTAAACATCACATAATGTTCTAATATTGTCATCATACATCTTAATCCTTGTTAGGTGTTATGTGAAGTAAACTACTCATTGTTAGGTGTTATGTGATAAGAGCATCATGAATAAAGAATTCATGCATCCATGAATTGAGTTTGATAAAACTGAAAGCATATCATTATCACTGCAATCTGAAATGTTACTCTGCACCACATTTACAGACTTTGATGAAGCATCACGTCTCTCATCAGTCTGTTTCTTGAGCTTTGGACAATCTCTCTACATATGACCCGACTCTTTGCACTTGTAGCAATGAATCGTTTTTTTTTTTTTTTTTTTGCCTTTGGACTTTAATCTGGAATTTCGTTTTTCAGAACCCTCCTCTTGCTTCCTTCCATGATCTTGATTACCCTTAACATATAAACTATCACGATGAGAGCTTTCACTACATTTTGTTTTCGCTGGTTGTGAGCCAACAATGTTGCAATAATCTCATTAACTTTGAATATTTCTTTCCCATATGTAAGAGTCGTCACCAGGTCCTCAAAAGAGGGAGGCAATGAACACAACAGAATCATAGTTCGGTCTTCATCCTCAATACTCACATCAAGTCGTGATAAATTTGTGATTATTTGATTGAAGATATTCACATGGTGCACCAGATCAAAGCCTTCTGTTATCTTTAGCTCATACAGCTTTTGCTTCAGATATAATTTATTTGTTAGAGATTTGGACATAAACTAAGTTTCCAATTTCTTTCATACCTCTCCTAAAGATTTTAGATTCATTACGTGATACATAATCTCATATGTCAGACAAAAACGTATGGTTGTTGTCGTTCGTCGTTGCAATTATTCTCAATCTTCATCTCCACGGTCTCTGATTTTGTTGCCCGTAAAGCCTTCAAGATCTTTTGTTGCGCCAACAAATCATTTACCTTTGTTTGTCACAATCCAAAGTTAACAGTTTCATCCAACTTCATCACTTCAGATTTTGCACCAGACATTGCCATCTGGAATTAGTCATGTCGCGAACTTTTCCTACGAATTCCTCTGCCTCTTTTGTTGAATTGCTCGCACAAATTCCTTTGTACAAAATCCTTCGTCGAACAATCGCGTGGTCGTCGAATCGAACCTGTGACGAAAACTCTTGTCACGGTCGTCCAAAGCCCTTGTCTTCAACCTTCCAGTGTCGAACCAATGGAGCCCTTGTCGAACTCCACCGTGGAATTCGTCGAATGGTGTGATTTTCAGATTCGCATGTTTTTCCTACGACAAAATGCCGAACCCTAACCAAACTTTTCTGCCAAATCGTTACATCCTTCTTCGTTCTTCCTGCGTCGATCTCTTCTACCCTAGAACCTCGCTCTGATACCACTTGTTGAAAATTTTAGGGCAAAGAAACATAAGAATCGACACAAATATAGAAGAAAACACAGAGATTTAAGGATGTTCGGCAAATATGCCTATGCCATCGGGACCAGAGACGCAACTTTTCTTTCAATTCCAGAAAAAGAGTACAAGATTTTTTGGCTTACAAATAAGACATATATAACCCTAGCGTACAAATATGTAATTACTAAATTACCCCTGTAACGTACCGCAAGACAGTTGCCCCCGCGCCCCCAACCCACATAACGAAACTCCCCCTATTGGACAAATACTTCCGCTCGCGAGCTCCGCTCCAGCATCTGTTCCTTTTCTGGTAAATGAGTCATGCCTAACAAGCATTTAGCATCATGGTTGGAGCGTATACGGATTAGTGTTTTAGGCATATGCACGTAATCTGAGATAAATGTGCACTATTAAATATTTTGTTCATTAATCTTTAAAAGCATCTATAAGTCAAAAAAATGACTTCAAAAATTCTGTTGATCACTTTTTCATTTGAATTTCAAGTATTTAAGTGAATAATTTATCACTAGGTTATGCTTAAATATTTCATTGAGTTAAATATCGTCTTCTTCTGTCCACTCATACTGACAGTGGCGACTTTGGGGATGAGTAGAAGTTTTGCTGATATTGAACGACAACAATATTTTTGTTTTTTAATATAATTATTACTTATCAAGATTAGGCCCCATATTCATCGTTTAATTGTATTTGCTTCAAAATTTTAAAATTCATGGGTTGTTTGCATAAAGAAGTTAAATCTGTTTTTACNTATATATATATTACTTATCAAGATTAGGCCCCATATTCATCGTTTAATTGTATTTGCTTCAAAATTTTAAAAGTCATGGGTTGTTTGCATAAAGAAGTTAAATCTATTTTTACAAGAAGGCTGTCGAATTGCTTGTTGTTGCATTTGAGCACATATAAGAGCCATCGAGATCCCTATGAGTTATGTTTAGTATTCAAATTTTATTTTCATTTTATAAATTATTTCCCCCTTTTGACTAAAGTCATTTTTATTAGTTTGATTTGAGTCCCTGTTTTTTTCAAAATTTTCTCTTCCTCCTATAGAGAGGTAAGAGAAGGATTTTCNGCATTTGAGCACATATAAGAGCCATCGAGATCCCTATGAGTTATGTTTAGTATTCAAATTTTATTTTCATTTATAAATTATTTCCTCCTATAGAGAGGTAAGAGAAGGATTTTCTTCGTCGATATATTTTCAAAATATTTTGACATAATTCCATTTTGAACATACGCTTTTACTCCATCACACGAAAATTACCTTGTATAAATTCTCTATATTCTTTTTTTTTTTTTGTTAGCTTTGTCATATTTTCTCTCTGATTCTTCTCCTCTGAATTATTTCAATGGTCCAAAAAAGATGATTATTTGGAAAAGAAACAAATAAAAATGAAAATTAGACAAAGTGATGACTCCGAGTTAAAAAGAACTAAAACACATATTATATTAATGTTGTCAACTACAATCACCAAAGTCATTGATAACTTATCCTATGAGTTGTATAGACTTTCAAACTTCAATTACCAAATTCAAGACCATGTAAATCATCCCTCAACCACCTCTATTNTTACAAGAAGGCTGTCGAATTGCTTGTTGTTGCATTTGAGCACATATAAGAGCCATCGAGATCCCTATGAGTCATGTTTAGTATTCAAATTTTATTTTCATTTTATATATTATTTCCCCCTTTTGACTTAGTCATTTTTATTAGTTTGATTTGAGTTCCTGTTTTTTTCAAAATTCTCTCTTCCTCATATAGAGATGTAAGAGGAGGATTTTCTTCGTCAATATATTTTCAAAATATTTTGACTTGATTCCATTTTGGACATTCGCTTTTACTCTATCACACGAAAATTACCTTATATAAATTCTATATATTCTTTCTTTTTTCTTTTTTTTTGATAGCTTCGTCATATTTTCTCTTTCTTATTCTTCTCCTCTGAATTATTTCAATGGTCCAAAAAAGATGATTATTTGGAAAAGAAACAAATAAAATGAAAATTAGACAAAGTGATAACTCCGAGTTATGACTATTTGGAAAAGAAACAAATAAAATGAAAATTAGACAAAGTGATACCCCGAGTTAAAAATAACTAAAACACATGTTTTATTAAAGTGGGTAAGTAATGTTGCCAACTACAATCACCAAAGTCATTGATAACTTATCCCATGGGTTGTATAGACTTTCAGACTTCAATCACTAAATTCAACACCATGTAAATCATCCTCGACCACTTCTATTTTACGCCGAAGTGAATTACGCAACTTCAACTGATTTTTTTCTTGGATAACTTAAAATATAACTCTAAGGATTTGTTAAATTACTTGACGACCATATTTGAACGCAATTGATACAAGGTATAAACTAGTAAATCCCAATTTTTTGAAAATTAAATGAAACGTAATCTTTCTCACTTGTGGCTTATAGAAAAATATTTTCGGGATGCCGACATCAACGAAAAAAATACTCACAAAAAGTTCAACCATGTTCAATCAGTTAATTGTTCATTGCCTTCTGATTTAAACTATCATCTCGACCTCCAGATAGCCGTTACATTTTTCAAGGTAAATTTACAGAAAAGGAATACAAACAAGCCAATATTGAGATTCTATAAGACAAAGGGCAAGAGATCGGTGCGCACCATTGCCACATTTGTTCATTTACGCTCATCTTTTAACGTGACCAGGGACTTGAGAATGCCTGGATTAATCGCATCTGCAAGAGCTCCTCTTTCAGATAAGATCAAGGATTTCTCTTTCACATAACTCTGCAATGTCTTCGTGTCGTAATCCAGTCTATCTTGATCTGCATCTCAAACAAAATGAAAGACCAATTACTGTGCATTATATTTGACTTCTAACAGGAAAGCAGGCCAATTTTAGTTTTAAGTACAGAAATTGGTAATAAAAAGAAATCAAGATGGTAAATTTTTTCACATTGTCCATAACTGTCAATAGAAGATCACTCTGACATCAAACAGCCTTAATGAATTGCCCAACCATGGATATCTTTAGATAATTTATTGCAATCAAGCCTTCCTTAGTTTAGATCAAAGGCCCAACTCATCCCATTTCTTTTCCCGTTCTTTTAATACATTTAATGACACCACAGCCTGCATAATCTACACCAAAAAAGATTCGCGAAAAGCTACTTAATATGTTATGCCCAGCACGAATCCTTGAGAGGCAGCCACTCTTACTTCGAGTCGGCATCAAGAAATGTATTTGAACATAATGCTTATAATAATATGGCGAAGATGTAAGTGGTCCATAAGATTCTGAATATTAGATTGTTATAGATAACTATGAAATTGAAGAAGCCCTAGATGTAGAAACTGCAAACTTTTAGGGCCTAATAGCAGATACTAATGACACTTTATTGAAGGGCAGTAGGAGGCATTCAAAGCTATTAACGTCGCGCAATCAATGACTATAATACGGAATTTGACATCTATAACATTTGTCATGATCCCTACAATCTCTCTTATTAAATCTTTTGATAAAAGAAGATAGAAAAGTTGCGGTGATGCGTATCAAACTAAAAAATGATGTAGAAATTTTGTCTAAAAACATTCACTTACCATAATTTAATAAGTGTGTCCACTCTAATTACAAGCCAAAAAAAAAAAAGCTTCATGCTGATAAACGCACTAACTTTCTATATAATCTACTTCGTTAATGCAATCAAATCAAATGATTCAATGGTTATGCATGTCATAGAAGCATGTTTATCACAAGATTTGGCACTCTATAAAAAATCCTGAGAAGGCGCTAAAACATCCACGGATGGAAAAGCTTAAACACAAATTGATAATAAACGCATAGCATTTACTTTAGAGGTGTAAAATTTTTGGTTAGTATGCATGCAGATGGATTTAATCTTTTTAATCAATCCAATGTTCCATACACATTGTCAGCAGTAACACAACCATTAATTTTTTAGCATTAATCATTCCAAATCTAAAAGGTCCACCAAAAATTTTAGATGCCCTTTTTCAGCCATTGATTGACACGCTCAAAATCATATTTATTGGGATCGTTGTGATAAAATTAAGAAGCTGAAATTTAAAATGAGGGCTCGCTATGCGGACGATTAGTGATTTTCCTGCCTGTGTATGTCGAGTGGGTGGAGCACTCATGAGAGAATGGCATGTCCCTGTTGTGTGGAGGGTAGTGAAACACTCTATTTACAGATTAGTGACAAAATTAGCTTTTTTAGTTGTCTCAAGCAATTTAATTCAATCAAAACAATAAATTAAATTAAAAAATGTGTAAGTACTTTTGAGCATCATCCTTTTTGACTCTCAAGATGAGAATTTTGAAATTTATATTCATTAGCTCAGATCCAATATGGAAAAAAAAAGTGCCAAACAGAAGATTCTTCATTCTAGTAAGAACAATTAGACAAACAAGAGCATATTTTGAGGCTTTCCCTATTGTTTTCATAATTTTAGTCGACATAACATTGATGTGATGCATATTGAAAGAAATGTAAACAAGAATGTGGTCAATAGAATACTGGATGTAAGGCATATAACTAAAGATAATATGAAGGTTAAATTTGAATTGGAATTACTATTCAAAAGATTTGGACTTAGTTGATCGACGTCACTATTAAAAAAATGTGAGCCTACATTAAAGGTTTAAATTCCTTAAATGGTTATGCATCAAATTTCGCTAAGCTTATAAATTTATAGAACTATAAATTTTATGGAATAAAGAGACAAACGATGTCATGCTTTTAGGCAAATATTATTGTCGATACTTTTTTGCAACTTAACTTCCAAAGCCAATTTAGACAATATTAATTGAGGCAACATTTCTACCGTGATAATCACTCTATTACAACATGTACTAATTATATGAAGACACTAGAGGTGACCCAATTGGAAATTGTCAGAAAATTTGACAAATATTTTCCTCCACCTTTAATTCCGTAGAATACTTGCCAATTCACCAAGCCTATGAGGCATGAAAAAGAATAGTATCGAAGGATGTATCCTTTTGAAAAACATTACTCAATTTAAATAATATAAACCTTATTCCTTCAACTTATTAGTAGATGAAAATTTGTTTACATGCTATCAACCACTTCAAGTACAAAACAAAGTAAAATACGAAGTGAAAATTTTCAAAGCGAATGTGGTTGAAGAAATGCCTACTGATTTATCTATGCATTTTGAGTCAAATGTGAACAAAAGATGGAATCAGATGCAAAAAAATGATGGTAAAAGTTAAATAAGTTCCTAAGGGACACTAATAATCTATAACTGCTTTGGAAGGGTGGCACTACATAAGCATAGATCAACATGGGCAACTGGATGACAAACAATTTGAGCTCGCTAGGTTTTATATGCTTTTGAATTGCGTTTAGTTAACACATACGTGAGTTAAGAGTATTGTCATTTCATAGCATTATTTAAAATATATAATTAACATTTTTATTCATTTAGAGGATTCCATCTGATTAAGTTATTCAATATAGGACACAATGGAGGAAAAGAATCAGTAGACACTAGGGCAGTCAGNTAAATATCATATTATAATGCCTATTATGCGTATGCACTATAGCAAAAAGAACTGAGAAAAGCTCCAAATAAAGCTGAGCTTTTCCAAATAACCCATAAGAAGAATGGAACATATGGCTAAATAGCCAGTTCCTATGTCGTTGTGATAATTACTGGATTACAATTTAACTGCTAATTTTCCTGAAGAAGAAACAATGATACAAGCNTAAATATCATATTATAATGCCTATTATGCGTATGCACTATAGCAAAAAGAACTGAGAAAAGCTCCAAATAAAACTGAGCTTTTCCAAATAACCCATAAGAAGAATGGAACATATGGCTAAATAGCTAGTTCCTATGTCGTTGTGATAATTACTGGATTACAATTTAACTGCTAATTTTCCCGAAGAAGAAACAATGATACATGTCGCATATATTCAAATTTATGTAAGAAAGATATGAAGCAGCTATAATGGCAAAATATAGTGTGGAGGGAACAATTTAGCCTGAGTTTGACCTTGATGCATGCATAGAAGCAACAAAGGAATTGGTCAACAGCTGCCTGTACGGCTTTGGAGGCCACCCTGAGGACAGAATACATCATCAATCTACTTTACAAAAAATTTAAGAGCGACTATCAATGGCAACCGGTTATTCAGCAAAAGGCAGTGACCAAGTGTTCTAGTACAAGTTCTATTGTCTAATTATATTTATAGATACTAATTCTTTTTTTAAATTGAATAAACTTCATTAATTGAAAAAAAAAAAAAATTTAGAATTCTTTGACTCTCATATTTTAACGATTATTTATCATCCTCAATGAAAAAAAAGGCAAGTGTTAATTAGAATTGTACTTAGTTATATCTAAAGTTTTTCAGAACCATTTGAATAATTCCTATATACTCAAGATGATGTTGTTGATGGCAACGATAATGATGAAGATGATGATGACCAGTGATAGTTTTTGAAACTTTTATCTAAATTTATTTTTGTTAATTTTGTTGATGGCAATATTTATTATAAATGCTGCTTATAAATTTCCTATACAATTAGGGTTGTATAAGGAATTAGTGAAATTTAAATTATTTGCTTATATCCTTGTGTTGAATTACAACCCACTGGAGATCACTGCGACTATAATTTGTGACAATAAAATCATCGCAAATATATTTTGTGATGATCAAACTTGTGACACATTTTTGTGATAAGATCCGTGATGACACTTACTATTGTAAATATGTATTAGTACCAAAATTTGCAAATGCTTGTTTTCTATAGTGGTAATGGCAAGTTGCAAAGCAGCATATGACAAAGTTGGGTNTATAAATTCAAGCCAATCCAAACCAATCCTAACATCAATTTTAACCAAAATCCCACAAAGCCCAAAATTCACCCATAATTCACCTCAAGCCAATTTCCGCTAAATTGAAACCCATAAATCAAATTGAACTTCTCGATATTGTGTCCTAAACTTCATCGTCATGAATTCAAGACCTCATAAGAATTCCACATTATTAATTTTCAAAACCATGAATAGTAAATCAAAAGCCCAAATCAACCCCTCATACCCAAATTCAAAAGCCCATAAATTGAGCCCATTTTAAACTTAATTGAATCCCACATGACAAATTTTCATCTCATCATCCTTTTAATTAAAACCATGTGCCATGTTCATGCATCATGCATCCAAGTATCAAATCATCCATTTTGGGTCTCATGACCTTCTCCCACCAAAATTTGGAAAAACCCTGCATGCCTTTCTCATGAAAAACACCCCATGGCCCCATGCATCAAATGAAGCCACCCATGGAACCATCCATGAGCCTCATATGGCCCATGCACACCAAATATGGCAAAAGATTCTCCTCTCACCAGGCCTCTTACCCAAACCCTAATCCAACCAAATTCTTCTTCCCCATGCCAAATCAATCACCCAAAGGCCTAGGGGTTGACCCAACCACTCCTGCCACCTTGAGAAGGACATTAGCCCATATCCACAACGTTAAACCATGGTTAAACCAACCTAACCCAACCCATGACCCATTTTAGGGAAAATTAAAATCACCATGCTTGGACCAAATTGACTGCACATCTCCCCACACCTGACCTTCCACCTCCCACGGTGTGGGGACTTCCCTTGGCGGCCAGCCACCCTAGCCACTAAAAAACACCAAGCAAGAGAGGTCACCAATGGCCAAAACCCAAAATTAGGACTCCCTGAGATGGCTCACCCTTATTGGCCCATAGCTCTCTTCTTCCTTCCACCTAAGCTTTATCTTGGCCACCCAGGCCTGCCCTGCCCCGCCTATAAAGCCACCACCTCCTCATGGCCAAATGGGACATACACACTAGCCTTGGCGAAGCATAGCCAAAATCACTCCAGACCTCCCCTCAGCCTTCCTAAGCACACTTTAACCATTTTCAGACCATCTCCCCCACTACCCGACATCGATTTTGAGCTCAAAATCCATGAAATTTCACGAGCATACCATAAACCTCCACCACACTTCCATGTCATATAAATCTTTAACGTTCCCCGGAACACACGAGAAAGTTCCCCATCGAAATTGGTCCTTCACGAGCCCTCCAACCTAGTTCAAGACCAAACTCGAATAACCCCTTGATCGAAATCCTACAGAGACTTCACCTCAACCCAAATTGATGCTTCGAGGAGGTTCACCAGCTCACAACGATTGTTAAGAACAAATTCAATCAAGGCCACATCTCTTGGACAAAGTTATGGACCAAAACCCCAAAATCTGAGCTTAGTTTGGGCTTTTGTGAAAGAAATGTTAACTTCATATGCATGTAATCATATAGATGTATTCGTCTCGATTAGATGAACATATAGGAACAAACCGCGGTCTATTTGGTTAAGTATCGAGTGAGATATATAGGTTTTAGTGTGGACGGCACTTGGTTTAAGTTTGATGGGGATGATAAACGAATGTTGTCCATTTTTCACGTGTATTGGATGGACGGTCAAGATGAAGTTGGTCGAGGCAACGATGCATAAAGCGTGAGACACGTGGCAGCTGATGTTGATGGCGGTGGCACCGGAGAAACTTCTGCTTGCTTCTTCCTCTATTCAGGTTATCAAGATAAGTGACCAAGAGTTGGGGATCATCGGAATGTGTCCCGAAATGTGCTTAAAGATCGCATATTTATAGGTTGGAAAGGCAGTGGCAAGGCCTTTAACTACCGTCCGATTGGGTGGTGCACCAACGGCAGAGAGGGATTGAACGGTTAATTAGCCACAGATCGTCGTCGATGAAACAGTGAGATGGTTCGTGGCCTGTTCCATGGACGAAGACCACGGATCACTGGCGTGTCGAGCGGAGTGGCCACACATAGCCACACATAGTGCACTACAATTTACCTGGGCATAGTCACACCCAAGCTTGGCGTGACCATGTCGAGAATTTTGGGTGTGGTCACACCTAGGCTAGACATGACTATGCCAATGTACTTTGTGGCGTGACCACACCCAGGCTTGACGTGAACACGTCAGGCCAAAAAAAGGAGCAAGTTTATTTTTTTGACTAATTTTGCTACATCGGACCAAGGGGTGATGTTCGTGCAAGTCTTATGTGTCCAAAAATGAGGTCAGCATGGTTCACAAGTCTTAAACACCTTTTTTTGTTGAGCAGACAGGCTAAACCATGTGGATAGATGATATGGACCACATCCTTACTGATGTAGATTGGTTTAAGAGTGCATTTGAAATTGGCTCTATGTGATCATATGTCAATCATAAATATGATACAATTAATAAACTAGTGTGGAAGGTGTGTATTTTTGCTTTTACTTTTAGTGATTTTTATTTCAATATTTTATAATTTTTATAAATTTTAGGACTTTATCACATTTTTTTATTAAAGTTAAACCCTTTCAACTTTAAATCTTGCTTGTAAATCATCGTATTTACATGATTGATTCTGAATGTCGTCAACTCTACTTTGTTCACATAGGATTGGGTTTGTAAATTATATGAATTGAATTTCAAAAAGACTTTGAAGTTTAAATTTGAAGCTCAATTTTGAAAAATAATCTCTCAAACCAAAATTTTCTATCAACGTGATCATTTTTGGGAAAACTGAATATTTTTAATCCTGTCAAATCTATCTCACTTATAGAGGATCGGGTTCGCGATTGAGAGATGATTGAACTTAAACCTTGTCAAAGTTATCTTACTTTAGAATGTCAGGTTCATAGTATATATTATTTGATTTATCCAAACAGATTTTGAAGCTTAATTTTGACAGTCAACCCCTCCAATTGAAATCATTTATCAACTTGGTCATCATCAAAGAAATTTATTATTTGATTTGAACATTGTCGACTTTTTCCCTCTTACAAAGGGTCACACTAAAAAATTGAGATAATTTGAATTTGTAATAGATTTTAAAATTTAACTTTGAAAGTGAATCCATCAAGTTAAAATATTATATAAACTCGGTCATCATTCAGAAAAGTTGTACTCTTTAATAGAATGATTCATGGTTTTTATTGATGAAATACTCCCCATTTCTTATATAAAATTCATATTTAATAGTTAGTCAACCTCGTCAACTCTAGTTCTAATTGGGAGGAGGAACATATTAGCTAAATACGGGTTCCAACTCTTTAACTCCAAAACTAATATGGAGAAGTATCAAATTGATCGAGTGTAACTTATGACGCTACGCTATAGACAATGCGACCAAATGAAGAGCGTGGAGTGGACTTTTAAATTTGTATTTTAGATTTTTAAAATAATTTTGAACTTTAAAGTGATTGGGTATTTTTAAAATTACTTGCACACTTCTTGGAATATGAAAAATTGAGCTTAGCATATTTGTCAAAATAAGATATTTTAATATTCAACTTATATTAAGCCCATGAAGTACTGTCAAATCATACAATCGAGCATTGTTGAGAACTTTAGGGCAAAGAAACGTATGAATCGATACAAATTCAGAAGAAAACACAGGATTTAACGGGGTTTAGCAAAGATGTCTACGTCCTCGAGAGCAAAGCGATGACTTTTCTTTCAATTCCATAAAAAGAGTACAAGAATCCTAGGGTTACAAAAAAAACNGGAATATGAAAAATTGAGCTTAGCATATTTGTCAAAATAAGATATTTTAATATTCAACTTATATTAAGCCCATGAAGTACTGTGAAATCGTACAATCGAGCATTGTTGAGAACTTTAGGGCAAATAAACATAAGAATCGACACAAATTTAGAAGAAAACACAGGATTTAACGGGGTTCGGCAAAGATGTCTACGTCCTCGAGAGCAAAGCGACGACTTTTCTTTCAATTCCAGAAAAAGAGTACAAGAATCCTAAGGTTACAAAAATATATATATATATAACACAGTCGTACAATATGTAATTACAAAATTATCCTTGTACCATACCGCGGGTTCGTTGTCCCCGTACCCCTAACCCACATAACGAAACTCCCCCTATTGGACAAATACTTCTGCTCCACTTCACTCGCAAGCTCCGTTCCGCTCCAACATCTGTCCATTTTCTGGTATATGAGTCATGCCCAACAAATCTCCACATTGGTGAATATTCAGCCCCTTAAGAGAAATACATCATGGAGTTTCTTACACACCAAAGTTGGTTGGGCTACGATGCTTGCCTAGCAACTGTGAATATTCAACAAGTTCAGACAGTGCAAAAACTTGTTGATAGTAATTGGCTTGGTCAACATATCAGTTGCATTCTCATTAGTATGAACCTTCTGCAACAGTATCTCACCAAAAGCAATTAATTCTCTGATCTTGTGATACCTAACATTAATGTTCTTAGTTCATGCACGGTACACCTGATTCTTAGCCAGACAAATAGCACTTTGATTATTACAATGCAACTGAACTACACCTTGCTCAACACCCAGTTCCTTTACTAGCCCAGTAAGTCATAAAGCTTCTTTAGCAGCTCCAGCCACTGTCACGTACTCAGCTTCAGTTGTAGAAAATGCCACAATAATTTCATTTGTTGTTATCATGCCAGTTGTATACCTTATGTTATCCAAATCACCTGCATAATTTGAATCCATATACCCCACAACTGAAGGATCATTTTGTTGACTACCAAAAATAATTTCATGTACGACAATACCTTTCAGATACCTAAAAAATTCACTCGACTGCTTCCCAATGCCACCTTCCAAGTTTAGATATGTATTTGCAGACTTGACTAACAATATCAGCTAAATCAGGGAGAGAACATACCATTACATACATCAAGTAGCCAACCGCACTAGCATATGGAACATTTGTCATATCTTCGATTTCCTTATCTGTCTTCAGACACTGTTCTAAAGAAATCTTAAAATGAATTGCCAATGAAGAGCTCACATGTTTTGTTTTGCTCATCTCAAAATTGTCTAGCACTTTCTCAACATAGTCTCATTGAGATAAACATAATCATCTTGAGTCTCTATCTTGATGAATCTCCATTTCCAAGAATCTTCTTTGTAAGACCCAAGTATTTCATGTCAATTTTCTGGCTCAATAAAGCTTTCAAACCAAGAATGTCATGCATATTCTTTGCAGCAATCAGGATATCGTCAACATACAGTAATAGAAAAATAATATAACTATCATCGAGACTCTTAACATAGGCACAACAATCATACTCATATTGCTTGTAGCCAATCTAAATCATATAGGAGTCGAATTGCTTGTACCATTGTCTTGGAGACTATTTCAACCCATACAATGGTTTCGTTAATCTGCAAATCAGATTCTTCTGTCCAGGTTGAGTAAACCCTTCGGCTGCTCCACGTAAATTTGTTCCTCCAGATCACCATGCAAGAATGTAGTTTTAACATCATCTGCTCCAGATGCAAATCCCAAATGACTACTACTGCAAGCACTGTCTTGATTGAAGTATGTTTGACCACAGGAGAAAAGATTTCATCATAATCTATCCTCTTCTACTGTTAAAAATTCTTTGTTATCAATCGAGCCTTAAGTGTTTCCCCTTCTTTTTCTAATATTGTTGTTTTCCTTTTGTACACCCATTTGCACCTAATAGTCTTCTTTCCCTCATGAAGATGAACTAGCTCCCATGTGTGATTTTTCTACAAAGACTCTATCTCATTGATCATCGCACCTATCCCTTTCTCTTTCTCCTGGCTGGTGATAGCTCCTTGAAAAGTGGTTGGATCATCACCGCTGATGAGAAGTGCGCAAGAGACCAAGTCTTCATAACTCAATTTGCATGGAGGTTTTACATTGGTGTGTCTCTATCTATCTCTGACAAAATTGCAATTCTACAATTCATTTGCATTGGAATCACCAGGTGTTGGATTTGAACTTTCAACTTTCTCAGTTTTTTCTGAATGTTGTTTTAAATCTATTTGCACTATATCAGATTTGGAACTATTCTCTAGCACCTTGTCTTGATTCTGTTGTAGCATGGACTGCTCATCAAAAATGACATCTCTACTGATCATCATCTTCTTTGCAATTGAATACCAAAACTTGTATCCTTTAACACATTTCTTGTAGCCCAAAAAAATGCACTTCTTGGATTTTGGATCAAGTTTTGATCTTTCACCTCCATGTACATGCACATAGGCAGGACAACCAAAAATTTGTAAGTGACCAAACTTAATTGGATTACTTGTTCATACCTCTTCTGCAACTTTGCCACCTAATTATGCCCGAGGTGATCTACTGATGAGGTAGCATGCATATTTACAGTCTGCCTAGAAACTATTAGGCAGTCTTGCATTTAGTCTCAAGCATCTTACCCTTTCAATTAAGGACTTGTTCATCATTTCTGCAACGTCATTCTACTATAGTGTCTTGTGCACTGAAAAATATCTTTGAATCTCATGCTCATCAAAAAATTTATGAAACCGTGAAACTGTGTACTCTGTGTCATTATCAGATCTCAGATATTTGATCTTTCTGTCAGTATGGTTCTTCACTTTAGCTTTCCACAACTTGAATTTGGAGAAAAAAATATACCCAAACTTACCTAGAAAAATCATCAATAAAAGCAACAAAATACAAAGATTCTACCAATGATGATTCCCTATTAGGGCCCCGTACATCAGAATGCACATAATCAAGAATCCCTTCAGTTTTGTGATTTTCAATCATGAACTGACTCTAGTCTATTTTCCAAGCAAACAAAACTTACAAAAATCGAGCTTACAGTTTTTCACACCATGCAACAAATTTCTTTCATGTAATTCTACCATCCCACGTCACTAAGATGACTAAGACGCATGTGTCATAGTTTTGTATTATCATCATCTGACTCAACAAAATGAAGTCTACCTACAATAATCTCCAATAGTTTGTAGATAATACCTATAGTTAACTTTCCTTTCATCACAGTCAACTCACCCTTAACAATTATGGTGGTTTTTCTATCCTCATCTGCTTTAGGAATACAACCATTTTTATGTAAAGTGTCTAAGGAAATCAAATTCTTCATCAAATCTAGAATATGTCTGACATCACATAATGTTCTAACAGTGTCATCATACATCTTAATCCCTGTTAGGTGTTATGTGAAGTAAATCACTCATTGTTAGGTGTTATGTGATAAGAGCATCCTGATTAAATAATTCATGTATCCATGAATTGAGTTGATAAAACTGAAAGCACATCATTATCATTGCAATCTGAAATGTTACTCTACACCATATTTACAGACTTCGATGAAGCATCACATTTCTCATCAGTCTGTTTCTTGAGCTTTGAACAATCTCTCTACATATGACCCGGCTCCTTGCACTTGTAGCAATGAATTGTTTTTTTTCCTTTGGACTTTAATCTGGAATTTCGTTTTCCAGAACCCTCCTTCTCTTGCTTCCTTCCACGATTTTGATTGCCCTTAATATATAAACTATCACCATGAGAGATTTCACTGCATTTTGTTTTCGTTGGTTGTGAGCCAACAATGTTGCAGTAATCTCATTAACTTTGAATATTTCTTTCTCATATGTAAGAGTCGTCACCAGGTCCTCAGAAGAGGGAGGCAATGAACACAACAGAATCATAGATCGGTCTTCATCCTCAATACTCACATCAAGTCGTGATAAATTTGTGATTATTTGATTGAAGACATTCACATGGTGCGCCAAATCAGAGCCTTCTGTCATCTTTAGCGCATACAGCTTTTGTTTCAGATACAACTTATTTGTTAGAGATTTGGACATAAACTGAGTTTCCAATTTCTTTCATACCTCTCCTAGAGATTTTAGATTCATTACGTGATACATGATCTCATCTGTCAGACATAAACGTATGGTTGTTGTCGCTCGTTGTTGCAATTATTCTCAATCTTCATCTCCATGGTCTTTGATTTTGTTGCCCGTAAAGTCTTCAAGATCTCTTGCTGTGCCAACAAATCATTTACCTTTGTTTGTCACAATCCAAAGTTATTAGTTCCATCCAACTTCATCACATCAAATTTTGCACCAAACATTGTCATCTGAAATTAGTCATGTCGCGAACTTTTCCTACGAATTCATCTACCTCTTTTGTTGAATTGCTCGCACAAATTCCTTTGTACAAAATCCTTCGTCGAACAATCGTGTGGTCGTCGAATCAAACCTGTGGCGAAACTCTTGTCACGGTCGTCCAAAGCCCTTGTCTTCAACCTTCCTGCGTCGAACCAATGGAGCCCTTGTCGAACTCCACCGTGGAATTCGTCGAATGGTGTGATTTTCAGATTCGCATGCTTTTCCTACGACAACCCTAACCAAACTTTTCAGCCAAATCGCTACATCCTTCTTCGTTCTTCATGCGTCGATCTCTTCTGCCCTAGAACCTCGCTCTGATACCACTTGTTGAGAATTTTAGGGTAAAGAAACGTAAGAATCGACACAAATATAGAAGAAAACACAGAGATTTAAGAATGTTCGACAAATATTCCTACGCCATCGGGAGCAGAGCGGCAACTTTTATTTCAATTCCAAAAAAAGAGTACAAGATTTTTAGGCTTACAAATAAGACATATATAACCCTAGCGTACAAATATAAAATTACAAAATTACTCCTGTAACATACCGCAAGGTAGTTACCCCCGCGCCCCAAGCCATATAACGAAACTCCCCCTATTGGACATACTTCCGCTCGCGAGCTCCGCTTCAGCATTTGTTCCTTTTCTGGTATAAGTCATGCCTAACAAGCATTTAGCATCATGGTTGGAGCATAAACGGATTAGTGTTTTAGGCATATGCACCTAATCTGAGATAAATGTGCACTATTAAATATTTTTTTCATTAATCTTAGAAAGCATCTATAAGTCAAAAAAATGACTTCAAAAATTTTGTTATATATATAAAAAGCNCAACTGAATTTTTTCTTGGATAACTTAAAATATAACTCTAAGGATTTGTTAAATTACTTGACGACCATATTTAAACGCAATTGATACAAGGTATAAACTAGTAAATCCACAAGGTATAAACTAGTAAATCCCAATTGTTTTTGAAAATTAAATGAAATGTAATCTTTATCACTTGTGGCTTATAGTGAAATATTTTCGGGATGCAGACTATCAAGGAAAAAAAGTACTCACAAAAAGTTCAACTATGTTCAATCAGTTAATTGTTCATTGCCTTCTGATTTAAACTATCATCTGGACCTCCAGATAGCCGTTACATTTTTCAAGGTAAATTTACAGAAATGAAATACAAACAAGCCAATATTGAGATTCTATAAGACAAAGGGCAAGAGATAGGTGCGCACCATAGCCACACTTGTTCATTTACGCTCATCTTTTAACGTGACCAGGGACTTGAGAATGCCTGGATTAATCGAATCTGCAAGAGCTCCACTTTCAGATAAGATCAAGGATTTCTCTTTCACATAACTCTGCAATGTCTTCGTCTCGTAATCCAGTCTATCTTGATCTGCATCTCAAACAAAATGAAAGGCCAATTACTGTGCATTATATTTGACTGCTAACAGGAATGTTAGCCAATTTTAGTTTGAAGTACAAAAATTGGTAATAAAAAGAAATCAAGATGGTAAAATTTTTCACATTGTCCATAACTGTCAATAAAAGGTCATTCTGACATCAAACAGCCTTAATGAATTGCCCAACCATGGATATCTTTAGATAATTTATTGCAATCAAGCCTTCCTTAGTATAGATCAAAGGCCCAACTCATCCCATTTCTTTTCCCGTTCTTTTAATACATTTAATGACATCACAGCCTGCATAATCTACACCTAAATAGATTCGCGAAAAGCTACTTAATATGTTAGGCCCAACACGAATCCTTGAGAGGCAGCCATTCTTACTTCGAGCGGCATCAAGAAATGTATTTGAACATAATTCTTATAATAATATGGCGAAGATGTAAGTGGTCCATAAGATTTTGAAGATTAGATTGTTATAGATAACTATGAAATTGAAGAAGCCTTAGATGTAGAAACTGCAAACTTTTATTGCCTAATAGCAGATACTAGTGACACTTTATTGAAGGGCAGTAGGAGGCATTCAAAGCTATTAACGTCGCGCAATCAATGACTATAATACGGAATTCAACATCTATAACATTTTGTCATGATCCCTACAATCTCTCTTATTAAATCTTTTGATAAAAGAAGATAGAAAAGTTGCGGTGATGCGTATCAAACTAAAAAGTGATGTAGAAATTGTCTAAAAACATTCACTTGCAATAATGTAATAAGTGTGTCCACTCTAATTACAAGCCAAAAAAAAAAGCATCATGGTGATAAACGCACGAATTTTCTATATAATCTACTTCGTTAATGCAATCAAATCAAATGATTCAATGGTTATACATGTCATAGAAGCATGTTTATCACAAGATTTGGCACTCTATAAAAAATCCTATGAAGGCGCTAAAACATCCACGGATGGAAAAGCTTAAACACAAATTGATAATAAACGCATAGCATTTACTTTAGAGGTGTAAAATTTTTGGTTAGTATGCATGCAGATGGATTTAATCCTTTTAATCAATCCAATGTTCCATACACATTTTGAGCAGTACATATGGTGGTATACAATTTACCACCAGGAATATACAAAACACAACCATTAATTTTTTAGCATTAATCATTCCAAATCTAAAAGGTCCACCAAAAATTTTAGATGCCCTTTTTCAGCCATTGATTGACAGGCTCAAAATCATATTTAATGGGATCGTTGTGATAAAATTAAGAAGCTGAAATTTCAAATGAGGGCTCGCTATGCGGACGATCAGTTATTTTCCTGCCTGTGTATGTCGAGTGGGTGGAGCACTCATGAGAGAATGGCATGTCCCTGTTGTGCGGAGGGTAGCGAAACATTCGATTTACAGATTAGTGACAAAATTAGCTTTTTTAGTTGTCTCAAGCAATTTAATTCAATCAACTAATAATATAAAAAACAATAAATTAAATTAAAAAATTTGTAAGTACTTTTGAGCATCATCCTTTTTGACTCTCAAGATGAGAATTTTGAAGATTATATTCATTAGCTCAGATCCAATATGGAAAAAAAAAGTGTCAAACAGAAGATTCTTCATTCTAGTAAGAACAATTAGACAAACAAGAGCATATTTTGAGGCTTTCCCTATTGTTTTCATAATTTTAGTCGACATAACATTGATGTGATGCATATTGAAAGAAATGTAAACAAGAATGTGGTCAATAGAATACTGGATGTAAGGCATATAACTAAAGATAATATGAAGGTTAAATTTGAATTGGAATTACTATTCAAAAGATTTGGACTTAGTTGATCGACGTCACTATTAAAAAAAATGTGAGCCTAAATTAAAGGTTTAAATTCCTTATATGGTTATGCATCAAATTTCACTAAGCTTATAAATTTATAGGACTATAAATTTTATGGAATAAAAAGACAACGATGTCATGCTTTTAGGCAAATATTATTGTCGATACTTTTTTGCAACTTAACTTTCGTAGCCAATTTAGACAATATTAATTGAGGCATCATTTCTACCGTGATAATCACTCTATTACGTCACGTACTAATTATATGAAGACACTAGAGGTGACCCAATTGGAAACTGTCAGAATATTTGACAAATATTTTCCTCCACCTTTAATTCCATAGAATACTTGCAAATTCACCAAGCCTATGAGGCATGAAAAAGAATAGTATCGAAGGATGTATCCTTTCGAAAAACATTACTCAATTTAAAAAATATAAACCTTATTCCTTCAAGTTATTAGTAGATGAAAATTTGTTTACATACTATCAACCACTTCAAGTACAAAACAAAGTAAAATAGGAAGTGAAAATTTTCAAAGCGTATGTGGTTGAAGAAATGCCTACCGATTTATTATGCATTTTGAGTCAAATGTGAACAATAGATGGAATCAAATGCAAAAAAATGATGGTAAAAGTTAAATAAGTTCCAAAGGGACACTAATAATCTATAACTGCTTTGGAAGGGCGGCGCTACATAAGCATAGATCAACATGGGCAACTGGATGACAAACAATTTGAGCTCGCTAGGTTTTATATGCTTTTGAATTGCGTTTAGTTAACACATACGTGAGTTAAGAGTATTGTCATTTCATAGCATTATTTACAATATATAATTAACATTTTTATTCAATTAGAGGATTCCATCTGATTAAGTTATTCAATATAGGACACAATGGAGGAAAAGAATTTGTAGACACTAGGGCTGTCAAAATGGCTCGTTGTTCGTGAACAGCTCATGTTTGGCTCGTTAAGAAGCTCGTGTTCAGCTCGTTCGCTAAGTTAACGAGCCGAACACGAACAACACGAACAAATATTTGTTCATTCGTGTTCGGCTCATTTTGGCTCGAAATACTACTAATCAATTATATATATCTTTGATGAGTAGTCTTTTTTTAAAAATTTAATTGACTACAAGGCTACAAAGATTTATAATCAATTAAAAGTATTAATGAAGGAACTGNGTCTTTTTTAAAAATTTAATTGACTACAAGGCTACAAAGATTTATAATCAATTAAAAGTATTAATGAAGGAAATAGAATAAAAATTATTAAATTAGATTCAAATGATATTTCAAATCTTGCCTCAATCCTTAACATCTGATGGCTACGTGATTAGGATTGTCAAAATGACTCTTTGTTCGCGAACGGCTCGTGTTCGGCTTGCTTAGCAAACGAGCGAACACGAACACACTTTTTGAGCTCGAATTATAAACGAGCCGAACAAGAGCTGAGCCTAGGCTCGCTCGAGTTCGGCTCGTTTACACCCCTAGTAGACACCTCACTTAGGGGGATAAAGGCTTGTTTTTGTTGTTGTTTTTATTATTCAGCATGATCAAGTTAGCAAAAATACCTAATGTAACAAATTCACAATGATGTACTACAAAAAAAAAGAATTTGCAAATTAGTTATGAAGTCAAATATACAAAATTAATCTAACCCTANTTGCTTAGCAAACGAGCCGAACACGAACACACTTTTTGAGCTCGAAATATAAACGAGCCGAACAAGAGCTGATCCTAAGCTCGCTCGTGTTCGGCTCGTTTACACCCCTAGTAGATACCTCACTTAGGGGGATAAAGGCTTATTTTTGTTGTTGTTTTTATTATTCAGCATGATCAAGTTAGCAAAAATACCTAATGTAACAAATTCACAATGATGTACTACAAAAAAAAAAGAATTTGCAAATTAGTTATGAAGTTAAATATACAAAATTAATCTAACCCTGTGATATTATTGCATTTAGTGACTTTTTATAAGAGAGAAAACAATTCAATGTTGATCACAACAATAAAATAGGCTCATGGCATAGCACATAATATAAAATAAATTTAGGGTATTATATGATTAGATTTCAAATTCGCATATCAGACTATGGGTATTATAGAAATATCATTAACGACAGAGTATGGGTAAAAGGAAGCAAGTATGAGGACCCAGAAGTTCATTTTATGGAATGCTAAGAGAAGTTATCGAGTGAACTCCTCTTTTTTGGCATTTTGGCCATGCTCTCATGGGCACAAAATGAGGCAGCTACTATGAAGGACATGGGAAAAAACCATTGTGTCGTCTTTCTCATACCCTTAAAGTGGATCATAAATATGATCTTCGAAAAGTTAATATATATCAAATGGGCAATGCAAAGAGATGCGGGTCACACTGGATGAATGATGTTTGGCATNTATTATAGAAATATCATTAACGACAGAGTATGGGGAAAAGGAAGCAAGTATGAGGACCCAGAAGTTCATTTTTATGGAAAGCTAAGAGAAGTTATCGAGTGAACTCCCCTTTTTTGGCATTTTGGACATGCTCTCATGGGCACAAAATGAGGCAGCTGCTATGAAGGACATGGGAAAAAACCATTGTGTCGTCTTTCTCATACCCATAAAGTGGATCATAAATATGATCTTTGAAAAGTTAATATATATCAAATGGGCAATGCAAAGAGATGCGGGTCACATCGGATGAATGATGTTTGGCAAGATNTTTTTTCAATATATATATATATATATATATATATATATATATATATATATATATATAGCTTTGCCATATTTTTTTCTTTCTGATTCTTCTCCTCTGAATTATTTCAATGGTCCAAAAAAGATGATTATTTGAAAAACAAACAAATAAAAATGAAAATTAGACAAAGTGATAACTCCGAGTTAAAAAGAACTAAAACACATGTTTTATTTAATTGGGCTAGTAATGTTGCCAACTACAATCACCAAAGTCATTGATAACTTATCCTATGCGTTGTATAGACTTTCAAACTTCGATTACTAAATTCAACACCATGTAAATCATCACTCAACCACTTCTATCTTATGCCGAAGTGAATTACGCAACTTCAACTGAATTTTTTCTTGGATAACTTAAAATATAACTCTAAGGATTTGTTAAATTACTTGACGACCATATTTGAACGCAATTAATACAAGGTATAAACTAGTAAATCCCAATTTTTTGAAAATTAAATGAAATATAATCTTTCTCATTTGTGGCTTATAGTGAAATATTTTCGGGATGCAGACTATCAAGGAAAAAAAATACTCACAAAAAGTTCAACTATGTTCAATCAGTTAATTGTTCATTGCCTTCTGATTTAAACTATCATCTCGACCTCCAGATAGCCGTTACATTTTTCAAGGTAAATTTACAGAAAAGAAATACAAACAAGCCAATATTGAGATTCTATAAGACAAAGGGCAAGAGATAGGTGCGCACCATTGCCACATTTGTTCATTTACGCTCATCTCTTAACGTGACCAGGGACTTGAGAATGCCTGGATTAATTGCATCTGCAAGAGCTCCACTTTCAGATAAGATCAAGGATTTCTCTTTCACATAACTCTGCAATGTCTTCGTCTCGTAATCCAGTCTATCTTGATCTGCATCTCAAACAAAATGAAAAGCCAATTACTGTGCATTATATTTGACTTCTAACAGGAAAGTTGGCCAATTTTAGTTTTAAGTACAGAAATTGGTGATAAAACGAAATCAAGAAGGTAAAATTTTTCACATTGTTCATGACTGTCAATAAAGGTCATTCTGACATCAAACAGCCTTAATGAATTGCCCAACCATGGATATCTTTAGATAATTTATTGCAATCAAGCCTTCCTTAGTATAGATCAAAGGCCCAACTCATCCCATTTCTTTTCCCGTTCTTTTAATACATTTAATGACATCACAGCCTGCATAATCTACACCTAAATAGATTCGCGAAAAGCTACTTAATATGTTAGGCCCAACACGAATCCTTGAGAGGCAGCCATTCTTACTTCGAGCNCCTTCCTTAGTTTAGATCAAAGGCCCAACTCATCCCATTTCTTTTCCCGTTCTTTTAATACATTTAATGACATCCAGCCTGCATAATCTACACCAAAATAGATTCGCGAAAAGCTACTTAATATGTTATGCCCAACACGAATCCTTCAGAGCAGCCACTCTTACTTCGAGTTGGCATCAAGAAATGTATTTGAACATAATTCTTATAATAATATGGCGAAGATGTAAGTGGTCCATAAGATTTTGAAGATTAGATTGTTATAGATAACTATGAAATTGAAGAAGCCTTAGATGTAGGAACTGCAAACTTTTATGGCCTAATAGCAGATACTAGTGACACTTTATTGAAGGGCAGTAGGAGGCATTCAAAGCTATTAACGTCGCGCAATCAATGACTATAATACGGAATTTGACATCTATAACATTTGTCATGATCCCTACAATCTCTCTTATTAAATCTTTTGATAAAAGAAGATAGAAAAGTTGCGGTGATGCGTATCAAACTAAAAAGTGATGTAGAAATTGTCTAAAATCATTCACTTACAATAATGTAATAAGTGTGTCCACTCTAATTACAAGNTTTGATAAAAGAAGATAGAAAAGTTGCGGTGATGCGTATCAAACTAAAAAGTGATGTAGAAATTGTCTAAAAACATTCACTTGCAATAATGTAATAAGTGTGTCCACTCTAATTACAAACCAAAAAAAAAAGCATCATGGTGATAAACGCACGAATTTTCTATATAATCTACTTCGTTAATGCAATCAAATCAAATGATTCAATGGTTATACATGTCATAGAAGCATGTTTATCACAAGATTTGGCACTCTATAAAAAATCCTANTCATGGTGATAAACGCACGAATTTTCTATATAATCTACTTCGTTAATGCAATCAAATCAAATGATTCAATGGCTATACATGTCATAGAAGCATGTTTATCACAAGATTTGGCACTCTATAAAAAATCCTGTGAAGGCGCTAAAACATCCACGGATGGAAAAGCTTAAACACAAATTGATAATAAACGCATAGCATTTACTTTAGAGGTGTAAAATTTTTGGTTAGTATGCATGCAGATGGATTTAATCCTTTTAATCAATCCAATGTTCCATACACATTTTGAGCTGTACATATGGTGGTATACAATTTACCACCAGGAATATACAAAACACAACCATTAATTTTTTAGCATTAATCATTCCAAATCTAATCCACCAAAAATTTTAGATGCCCTTTTTCAGCCATTGATTGACACGATCAAAATCATATTTAATGGGATCGTTGTGATAAAATTAAGAAGCTGAAATTTCAAATGAGGGCTTGCTATGCGGATGATCAGTTATTTTCCTGCCTGTGTATGTCGAGTGGGTGGAGCACTCGTGAGAGAATGGCATGTCCCTGTTGTGTGGAGGGTATCGAAACACTCGATTTACAGATTAGTGACAAAATTAGCTTTTTTAGTAGTCTCAAACAATTTAATTCAATCAACTAATAGTATAAAAAACAATAAATTAAATTAAAAAATGTTATACTTTTGAGCATCATCCTTTTGGACTCTCAAGATGAGAATTTTGAAGATTATATTCATCAGCTCAGATCCAATATGGAAAAAAAAGTGTGAAACAGAAGATTCTTCATTCTAGTAAAAACAATTAGACAAACAAGAGCATATTTTCCTATTGTTTTCATAATTTTAGTCGACATAACATTGATGTGATGGATATTGAAAGAAATGTAAACAAGAATGTGGTCAATAGAGTACTGGATGTAAGGCATATAACTAAAGAAAATATGAAGGTCAAATTTGAATTGGAATTACTATTAAAAAGATTTGGACTTAGTTGATCGACGTCACTATTAAAAAAAATGTGAGCCTAAATTAAGGGTTTAAATTCCTTAAATGGTTATGCATCAAATTTCACTAAGCTTATAAATTTATAGGACTATAAATTTTATGGAATAAAGAGACAACGATGTCATGCTTTTAGGCAAATATTATTGTCGATACTTTTTTGCAACTTAACTTCCGAAGCCAATTTAGACTATTAGTTGAGGCATCATTTCTACCGTGATAATCACTCTATTACATCATGTACTAATTATATGAAGACACTAGAGGTGACCCAATTGGAAATTGTCAGAAAATTTGACAAATATTTTCCTCCACCTTTAATTCCGTAGAATACTTGCCAATTCACCAAGCCTATGAGGCATGAAAAAGAATAGTATCGAAGGATGTATCCTTTTGAAAAACATTACTCAATTTAAATAATATAAACCTTATTCCTTCAACTTAGTAGTAGATGAAAATTTGTTTACATGCTATCAACCACTTCCAGTACAAAAAAAAGTAAAATACGAAGTGAAAATTTTCAAAGCGTATGTGGTTGAAGAAATGCCTACAGATTTAGCTATGCATTTTGAGTCAAATGTGAGCAAAAGATAGAATCAAATGCAAAAAAATGATGGTAAAAGTTAAATAAGTTCCGAAGGGACACTAATAATCTATAACTGCATTGGAAAAGCGGCGCTACATAAGCATAGATCAACATGGGCAACTGGATGACAAACAATTTGAGGTCGCTAGGTTTTATATGCTTTTGAATTGCGTTTAGTTAACACATACGTGAGTTAAGAGTATTGTCATTTCATAGCATTATTTACAATATATAATTAACATTTTTATTCATTTAAAGGATTCCATCTGATTAAGTTATTCAATACAGGACACAATGGACGAACAGAATCAGTAGACACTGTGTTGTCAAAACGGCTCATTGTTCGTGAACAGCTCGTGTTCGGCTCGTTAAAAAGCTCGTGTTCAGCTCGTTAGCTAAGTTAACAAGCCAAACACGAACAACACAAACAAATATTTGTCCATTCGTGTTCGACTCATTTTGGCTCGAAATACTACTAATCAATTATAGTATATATATCTTTGATGAGTAATTTTTTTAAAAAATTTAATTGACTACAAGGCTACAAAGATTTATAATCAATTAAAAATATTAATAAAGGAAATAGAATAAAAATTATTAAATTAGATTCAAATGATGTTTTAAATCTTGCCCCAATTCTTAACATTTGATGGCTACATGATTAGGATTGTCAAAATGACACTTTGTTCGCGAACAGCTCGTGTTCAGCTTGCTTAGCAAACAAGCCGAACACGAGCACACTTTTTGAGCTCGAAATGTAAACGAGCCAAACAAGAGCTGAGCTTAGGTTCGCTCGTGTTCGGCTCGTTTACACCCCTAGTAGACGCCTCACTTAGGGGGATAAAGGCTTGTTTTTGTTGTTGTTTTTATTATTCAGCATGATCAAGTTAGCAAAAATACCTAATGTAACAAATTCACAATGATGTACTACAAAAAAAAAAAGAATTTGCAAATTAGTTATGCAGTCAAATACACAAAATTAATCTAACCCTATGATATTATTGCATTTAGTGACTTTTTACAAGAGAGAACAATTCAATGTTGATCACAACAATAAAATAGGCTCATGGCATAGCACATAATATAAAATATATTTAGGGTATTATATGAATAGATTTCAATTTCGCATATCAGATTGTGGGTATTATAGAAATATCATTAACGACAGAGTATGGGGAAAAGGAAGCAAGTATGAGGACCCAGAAGTTCATTTTATGGAATGCTAAGAGAAGTTATCGAGTGAACTCCCCTTCTTTGGCATTTTGGACATGCTCTCATGGGCACAAAATGAGGCAGCTGCTATGAAGGACATGGGAAAAAACCATTGTGTCGTCTTTCTCATACCCTTAAAGTGGATCATAAATATGATCTTCAAAAAGTTAATATATATCAAATGGGCAATGCAAAGAGATGCGGGTCACATTGGATGAATGACGTTTGGCATGATTGAGTCAGAGAAGAGGTAGAAGACCTCAAGTGCAACTTCTTCAACTGCCTCATAAAGAAAAGTCCATAAAAAATCATTGTTTGGGGGCCACATCGTACTTAGTAGTATTTAAATTTTGAAGTATTCAAAATATCAATATACAAATCTAAATATCATATTATAATTCCTATTATGCGTATGCACTATAGCAAAAAGAACTGAGAAAAGCACCAAATAAAACTGAGCTTTTCCAAATAACCCATAAGACGAATGGAACATATGGCTAAATAGCTAGTTCCTATGTCGTTGTGATACTTACTGGATTACAATTTAACTGCTAATTTTCCTGAAGAAGAAAAAATGATACATGCCGCATATATTCAAATTTATGTAAGAAAGATATGAAGCAGCTATAATGGAAAAATATAGTGTGGAGGGAACAATTTAGCCTGAGTTTGACCGTGATGCATGCATGGAAGCAACAAAGGAATTGGTCAACAGCCGCCTGCATGGCTTTGGAGGCCACCCTGAGGACAAAATACATCATCAATCTACTTTACAAAAAATTTAAGAGCGACCATCAAGGGCAACCGGTTATTCAGCAAAAGGCAGTAACCAAGTGTTCTAGTACAAGTTCTATTGTCTAATTATATTTATAGATACTAATTCTTTTTTAAATTGAATAACCTTCATTAATTGAAAAAAAAAACTTTTAGAATTCTTTGACTCTCATATTTTCACGATTATTTATCGTCCTCAATGAAAAAAAAGGCAAGTGTTAATTAGAATTGTAATTAGTTATATCTAAAGTTTTTCAGAACCATTTGAATAATTCCTCTATACTCAAGATGATGTTGTTGATGGCAACGATAATGATGATGATGATGACGACCAGTAATAGTTTTTGAAACTTTATCTAAATTTGTTTTTGTTAATTTTGTTGATGGAAATATTTATTATAAATGCTGCTTATAACTTTCCTATACAATTAGGGTTGTATAAGGAATTAGTGAAATTTAAATTAGTTTCTTATATCCTTGTGTTAAATTACAACCCACTGGAGATCACTGCGACCATAATTTGTCACGATAAAATCATCGCAAATATATTTTGTGATGATCAAACTTGTGACACTGATTTGTGATAAGATCCGTGATGACACTTACTATTGTAAATATGTATTAGTACCAAAATTTGCAAATGCTTATTTTCAATAGTGGTAGTGGCAAGTTGCAAAGCAGCATATGACAGAGTTGTGCAAGCCCAGTTGACTCAGAAGAAGAGCAAACATAATTTGTAAATAAGATAATCTTAACAGACACGCCTATCATTTGGTTCAACATCTTGCTGAAAATAATATAATGCTCGAATCAAGTGAATGGATGCACTGCCCTAAAATAAAATATTACTTTTTTGTTACTTTGGTAAACAAAATTTAGGGGTTGTTTGCTAGAAGGATTTGAATAGGATTCAACCAAATCCTGTCAAACAACAAAAATGACATCCTTAAATCCAACATGTTCATAAAATCCATTTTTTCTCCATTTTCCTTAAATTCAGGATTTAGTAAATCTCACTGGAAGATGGATTTAAGGGATTTAGAGGACCTAAAGCTCAAAGAGGTGGGTGAGAATGGGTATAAAGATGGGGGGTTACCTTTCTCAATGATTCGGGTAGGAGTGGAGCAGGAAGAAAAATAAGTTTTGGTATGTCAAGATTTATCGATGACATCCCAGCTAGCTCTAGTTATGAGTGTATCGCGAGGTTTCCAGTTACGAAGGCGATGTTTTTTTTTTGGCAAAATTGGGACAGGGGGAGGGAGGTAGGCTAGGGTTTCAGCGGAAGAGGAGAAGAGAAAATTAGGTTTGTGGCTTTAATTTAAATTTATTTAACTTAATTTTCACTAATTTAATTGATTAATAACTAACTAATTAATATGCTATTAATTTAATTATAATCATAAAACTGATATGTAACTATTTAAAATTTAATTAATAAAAATAAGTTGAATATTAAAATTTAATTATTTTAATGAAATTCTAGTTAATTATTAATTAGTTTAATAAATTAAAAATTGATTATTAATTAATGAGGTTAAATTATTGTTTAATAAATAAGTAGTTTAATAAATAAGTAGTTTAATAAATTCTAATCAATAATTGATTAGTTTAAAAAAATTATTATTGATTAAAATAATTATAAATAAAAACTTCACTTAGATTAAATTAAAATTAATAATTGCATCATTAATATGCAATATTAACACTTGAATTTCCGGGTCTCAAGCCCAAGATGTGAAAAGTGGACAGTTGCGATAGGTAGTTGCCAGTCAACGTAAAATTTATTAAAAAATCATGACATTAATCCTTTTGATCCTTGTATAATTTTTAAGGCATCCCCCAGAAGTGAAGCAATGTATGGCCTAAATATAGTAAAAAGTGTGCAAGGGTTGTTATACCGACGTCCGAATGTAGTGTCAAATAAGAAAATATTCCCACAATAAGGACGGATGCGGGTAAATAAGTTAACCAATGAAACTAATATTATGATAAGATCTTGAAATATAAGTATTCTCACAGATAAATTAATGAAATTAGTTGATATTATAGTTTATATAAAAATAACAATCTTATGTATTCAAGCAACTAAATGGTTTGGAGAAAAGGCTAAGGAGTTTGATAGTTTAGGTCTTAAACTTTAATATTCAGATAAGGGGCTAGAAATGGTATATGTGTAAATATTGATAACAGTTTGAAAGATAATGTTGTAAAAAATTAATAGAATTGGAGATAGACTTATATTCCTTGAGATTATTGTTGATAAGAAGATTTTTAATATTATAAGTACTTATGCACTTCAAGTAGATTTAGATATAGATTCTAAAGAAAAATTATAGCAATGACCTAGAAGAATTAATACAAATGATACCTTTGAAGAAAAAATTTTTATTGAAGAACAATTAAATGAACACTCGGTAAATGATAGAAGATTTTAGAAATATTCATGGTGGCTACGGTTTTGGAATAATTAATAAAGAAGGTAAAGTCATATTAGATTTTATTTTAGCGTATGATTTTTGCGATTGCTAATACTTTATTCAAGAAAAAAAAATGAGTATATTATAACTTATAAGAATGAATTTAATAAAGCACATTAATTATCTTCGTATAAGAAGAAGAGATGATCAAGAATGTAAAGATTGTAAGGTCATTCCAAGTACGAATTTAAGTTCTCGACATCGGTTATTAGTTTTGGATTTAAGATGACGAGTTGTAAAATAAAAATAATATGAAGCATTATCATAGAATTAAATTGGAGCACCTGAAAGACACAAATAAAATTATTTTTTACGAGTGAACTTCAAGATTTTAAGATTTGAGATGTTCAAATGTGAGATAAAGTAACAAACACTGTTAAACAAGTAACAAAAGATGTACTTGGAGAATCAAAAAAAAAATTCTATGAATAAAAATAGTTGATGATGGGATAATATGCGCAAGAAAAAATAAAATATAAAAAGTTGTGTTATAAAAATTGTTTAAATATAGAAGCTTAGAGATCTGAAAAAAATATAAAGTGTGTCGTAAATAGTCTAAGAGAGCAATCTGTGACACTAAAAATTCTACTTTTAGTGATCCTTATAATAAATTAGATACTGAATAGGGCAAGAAATATATGTATAAATTAGTCAAACAAAGAGAACAGAAAAGAAAAAAATTTAACTCATATAAAGTGTATTAAAGATGAAAATCAAAAAATACTTTACTTTGAAAAAATATTCAACATAGGCGGGTGAGTTACTTTAATAAACATTTCAATCAAGTTTCTAAAAATACGATTGATTTTAGTGGTCATAATATCGTTAATAATAAAAATATATTTCATTTTTATCGTTGAATTAGTAAAAAAAAAAGTTGAAGAGGATTTAAATAAAATCAAGGGTGGAAAGTCTATAAGACCTGATGATAATCCAATTAAGTGTGGAAATATTTACTAAATTCTTTAATATTATTTTAAAAACTAAAAAAAGTCCGAGAAGTGAAGGAAGCGTATTTTGGTCCTCATTTATAAGAATAAAGAGTATGCACAAGAGTGTGCAAATTATAGAACAATTAAGTTTATCTGTCATGCTTTAAAATTAAGGGAGATGATAACTGAATATAGGTTAAGACGTAGTACAAAGATTTTTCATAATCAATTTGGATTAATGTTAGACAGGTCTACTATGAAAGATATACATTTATTTAAAGGTTTGATAAAGAAGTACAAAAAGAATAAGGAGGATTTGCATATGAATCTTATTGACTTAGAGAAAGCTAATGATAAGATTCCAATAGATATTCTTTGGAGAGTTCTAGAGAAAAATTTTTAGAAAAAGCTTACGATAAGGTTCCAAGAGATATCCTTTGGAGAGTTCTTGAGAAGAGAGATGTTGATATGACTTATATTCAAGTCATTAAAGATATGTATACTAGAGTTGTTACTTATGTTCGAATAGAAGAAGGATTGAACAAATACTTTCCTATTTCAATTGGATTATATCAGAGATCGGCTTTAAGCCCGCCATAGAGTAGAGTCTAAAGGCCATTGTTAGAGTAGAACTAAAATTGAATACATGGAATGTAACTTTAGTAATAGTAGCTCTAGTGAAAAAGTTGTAACTATGGGCGATTGAATGATTAAAAGGTGTGATGCTTTAGATATCTCGGGTCTATTGTTCAAAGTGATGGTGATATAGATGAGGATTTTATCAGTAGAATTCAAGTTGGTTGGTTAAAATGGAGGAATCTTTGCATCATAAAAAAGGAACGCTTAGACTGAAAGAAAAAGTTTACAAGATTGTAGTTAAGCCTGCAATACTCTATGGCGCAGAATGTTTACCTTTAAAAGAGAAGCATACAACTAAGTTAAGTGTTGCCGAGATGGGAATGCTTCGGTGGATGAGTGGCTTTACACTTAGAGACAAAATGCGTAATGAATATATCTATGATAGGGTTGGTGTAGCTCCAGTGGCAAACAAAATTAGAGAGAGTCGTCTTTAATTGTTTGGTCACATGAAACGTCGACCATCTGATGTTTCAGTTAGGAGAGTACATGTTTTAGATTCGACTTATGTTAAGAAAGGCAAATGTTGACCTAGAAAGACTTGAGCATATTGTATAAAAAATTATCTTAATTTATTAGAATTAAATAAAAATATGACACTCAATAGGATGCAATGGAGAAAAATAATTCATGTAGCCAAACTTAGTGGGATAAAGGCTTGTTGTTATTGTAGTATTAATATGCAATATTAAATTCAGATTTCAACTAAAAGAGTTAAATTCTGAAATAAGTTGCAAAACAATTATATAAATTTTAACTAGATTTAACATCTATCATACCAAACAGATTTTAGGACTTAAACAACTCAAGATTTACTAAATCTGAAGTAAAAGGATTTATTAAATCCTACTTAAGTTTACTTGCAACCAAACAGCTCCTTAATGAAAGTATAGATATTCATCCATTAGGAAAACAATGGTCAAAAATAACCTCGTATGATAAATTTGAAGATCAGAGTTAATTAGATTGTTCTCAAACGAGAGAAGTTTCAGTAACAAAGAATAAACAACTTGATAAGAAATCAAACAAAAATATTGTNCTAGTACAAGTTCTATTGTCTAATTATATTTATAGATACTAATTCTTTTTTTAAATTGAATAAACTTCATTATCTGAAAAAAAAAAAAAACTTTTAGAATTCTTTGACTCTCATATTTTCACCATTATTTATCATCCTCAATGAGAAAAAGGCAAGTGTTAATTAGAGTTGTAATTAATTATATCTAAAGTTTTTCAGAACCATTTGAATAATTCCTCTATACTAAAGATGATGTTGTTGATGGCAACGATAATGATGATGATGATGATGACCAGTGATAGTTTTTGAAACTTTTGTCTAAATTTATTATTTTTAATTTTGTTGATGGAAATATTTATTATAAATGCTGCTTATAACTTTCCTATACAATTAGGTTTGTATAAGGAATTAGTGAAATTTAAATTAGTTGCTTGTATCCTTGTGTTAAATTACAACCCACTGGAGATCACTGATACCATAATTTGTGACAATAAAATCATCGCAAAAAATATTTTGTGATGATCAAACTTGTGACACTGATTTGTGATAAGATCCGTGATGACACTTACTATTGTAAATATGTATTAGTACCAAAATTTGCAAATGCTTGTTTTCTATAGTGGTAGTGGCAGGTTGCAAAGCAGCATTTGACAATGTTGTGTAAGCCCAGTTGACTCAGAAGAAGAGCAAACATAGTTTGTAAATAAGATAATCTTAACAGACACGCTTATCATTTGGTTCAACATCTTGCTGCAAATAATATAATGCTCGAATCAAGTGAATGGATGCACTGCCCTAAAATAAATTATTACTTATTGGTTACTTTTGTAAACAAAATTTAGGGGTTGTCTGGTAGAAGGATTAGAATAGGATTCAACCAAATCCTGTCCAACAATAAAAATGACATCCTTAAATCCAACATGTTCATAAAACCCATTTTTCCTCCATTTTGCCTTAAATTCAGGATTTAGTAAATTTCACTCGAAGATGGATTTAAGGGATTTAGAGGACCTAAAGCGCAAAGAGGAGGGTGAGAATGGGTATAAAGATGGGGGTTACCTTTCTCAATGATTCGGGTCGGAGTGGAGCAGGAAGAAAAACAAGTTTTGGAGGTCTTTTTATGTCAAGATTTATCGATGACATCCAAGCTAGCTCTAGTTATGAGTGTATCGTGAGGGTCCAGTTACGAAAGCGATGTTTTTTTTGGCAAAATCGAGACGGGGAGGGAGGTAGGCCAGGGTTTCAGCGGAATAGGAGAAGAGAAAATTAGGNACATCTTGCTGCAAATAATATAATGCTCGAATCAAGTGAATGGATGCACTGCCCTAAAATAAATTATTACTTTTTGATTACTTTTGTAAACAAAATTTAGGGGTTGTTTGGTAGAAGGATTTGAATAGGATTCAACCAAATCCTGTCAAACAACAAAAATGACCTCCTTAAATCCAACATGTTAATAAAACCCATTTTTCCTCCATTTTGCCTTAAATTCAGGATTTAGTAAATTTTACTCGAAGATGGATTTAAGGGATTTAGAGACCTAAAGCGCAAAGAGGAGGGTGAGAATGGGTATAAAGATGGGGGTTACCTTTCTCAATGATTCGGGTAGGAGTGGAGCAGGAAGAAAAATAAGTTTTGGAGGTCTTTTTATGTCAAGATTTATCGATGACATCCCAGCTAGCTCTAGTTATGAGTGTATCGCGAGGGTTCCAGTTACGAAGGCAATGTTTTTTTTGGCAAAATCGGGACAGGGGGAGGGAGGTAGGCCAGGGTTTCAGCGGAAGAGGAGAAGAGAAAATTAGATTTGTGGCTTTAATTTAAATTTATTTAAGTTAATTTTCACTAATTTAATTGATTAATAACTAACTAATTAATATGTTATTAATTTAATTATAATCATAAAACTGATATGTAACTATTTAAAAATTAATTAATAAAAATAAGTTGAATATTAAAATTTAATTATTTTAATGAAATTCTAGTTAATTATTAATTAGTTTAATAACTTAAAAATTGATAATTAATTAATGAGTGCNAATAACTAACTAATTAATATGTTATTAATTTAATTATAATCATAAAACTGATATGTAACTATTTAAAAATTAGTTAATAATAATAAGTTGAATATTAAAATTTAATTATTTTAATGAAATGCTAGTTAATTATTAATTAGTTTAATAACTTAAAAATTGATTATTAATTAATGAGTGTTAAATTATTGTTTAATAAATAAGTAGTTTAATAAATTCTAATCAATGATTGATTAGTTTAAAAAAATTATTATTGATTAATATAATTATAAATAAAAACTTCACTTAAATTAAATTAAAATTAATAATTGTATCATTAATATGCAATATTAACATTGGAATTTCCGGGTCCCAAGCCCAAGATGTGAAAAGTGGAGAGCTGCAATAGTTAGTCGACAGTCAACTTAAAATTTATTAAAAAATCATGACATTAATCCTTTTGATCCTTGTGTAATTGTTAAGGCATCCCCCGGAAGCGACGCACTGTATGACCTAAATACAATAAAAAGTGTGCAAGGATTGTTACACCGACGTCCGGATGTAGTGTCAAATGAGTAAATGTTCCCACAATAAGGACGGATGCGGGTAAATAAGTTAGTCAATGAAACTAATATTAGGATAAGATCTTGAAATATAAGTATTCTCACAGATAAATTAATGAAATTAGTTGATATTATAGTTTATAGAAAAATAACAATCTTATGTATTCAAGCAACTAAATGGTTTGGAAAAAAGGCTAAGGAGTTTGATAGTTTAGGTCCTAAACTTTAATATTTAGGTAAGGGGCTAGAAATGGTCTGTGTAAATATTGATAATAGATTGAAAAATGATATTATAAAAATTAATAGAATTGGAGATAGACTTATATTCCTTGAGATTATTGTTGATAATAAGATTTTTAATATTATAAGTGTTTATGCTCTTCAAGTAGATTTAGATATAGATTCTAAAGAAAAATTATAGCAATGACCTAGAAGAATTAATGCAAATGATACATTTGAAGAAAAAAATTTTATTGAAGAACATTTAAATGAACACTCGGTAAATGATAGAAAATTTTAGAAATATTCATGGTGACTACGGTTTTGGAGTAATTAATAAAGAAGGTAGAGTCATATTAGATTTTACTTCAGCGTATGATTTTTACGATTGCTAATACTTTATTCAAGAAAAAAAAATAAGTATATTATAACTTATAAGAATGAATTTAATAAAGCACATTAATTATCTTCTTATAAGAAGAAGAGATCATCAAGAATGTAAAGATTGTAAAGTCATTCTAAGTACGAATTTAAGTTCTCGACATCGGTTATTAGTTCTGGATTTAAGATGACGAGTTGTAAAATAAAGAAGAATATGAATCATTATCATATAATTAAATTGGAGCACCTGAAAGACACAAATAAAATTATTTTTTTACGAGTAAACTTCAAGATTTTAAGATTTGGGATGTTCATATGTGGGATAAAGTAACAAAAGATGCACTTGGAGAATCAAAAGAAAATGTTCTATAAATAAAAATAGTTGAAGATGGGATAATATGAGCAAGAAAAAATAAAACATAAGAAGTTGTGTTATAAAAATTGTTTAAATATAAAAGCTTAGAGATCTGGAAAAAATATAAAGTGAAAAGAAAGCAATCTGTGACACTAAAAATTGTACTTTTAGTGATCTTTATAATAAATTAGATACTAAAGAGGACAAAAAATATATGTATAAATTAGACAAAAAAAGAGAAAAGAAAAGAAAAAATTTAACTCAACTCAAGTGTATTAAAGATGAAAATCAAAAAATACTTTACTTAGAAAAAATATTCAACATAGGCAGGTGAGTTACTTTAATAAACCTTTCAATCAAGTTTCTGAAAATACGATTGATCTTAGTGGTCATAATATCGTTAATAATAATAATATGTTTCATTTTATCGTTGAATTAGTAAAAAAGAAGTTGAGGAGGATTTAAATAAAATCAAGGGTGGAAAGTCTATAAGACCTGATGATAACCCAATTCAAGTGTGGAAATATTTACTAAATTCTTTAATATTATTTTAAAAACTAAAAAGAAGTCTGAGAAGTGAAGGAAGCGTATTTTGGTCCTCATTTTTAAGAATAAAGGGTATGCATAAGAGTGTGCAAATTATAGAAGAGTTAAGTTTATTTTTCATACTTTAAAATTAAGGGAGATGGTAACTGAATATAGGTTAAGACGTAGTACAAAGATTTTTCATAATCAATTTGTATTAATGATAGGCAGGTCTACCATGGAAGATATACATTTATTTAGAGATTTGATAATGAAGTACAGAAAGAATAAGGAGAATTTGCATATTAATTTTATTGACTAAGAAAAAGCTAATGATAAGATTCCAATAGATATTCTTTGGAGAGTTCTAGAGAAAAATTATGTTGATATGACTTATATTCAAGTCATTAAAGATATGTATACTAGAATTGTTACTTGTGTTCGAATAGAAGAAGGATTGACCAAATATTTTCCTATTTCAGTTGGATTATATCAAAGATCGGCTTTAAGCCCGTATCTTCTTGCTTCAGTTACTAGACATTTACAGGAGGATATATCTTGGTGCATGCTTTTACTGATGAAATCCTCATTGTGGATAAGATTAAAGAAAGAGGTCAGAAAAAACTTGAATTATGAATGTCAACAGTAGAGTCTAAAGGCCATTGTTAGAGTAGAACTAAAACTGAATACATGGAATGTAACTTTAGTAATAGTAGCTCTAGTGAAAAAGTTGTAACTATGGGCGATTGAATGATTAAAAGGTGTGATGCTTTAGATATCTCGGGTCTATTGTTCAAAGTGATGGTGATATAGATGAGGATTTTATTAGTAGAATTCAAGTTGGTTGGTTAAAATAGAGGAATCTTTGCATGATAAAAAAGGACCACTTAGACTGAAAGGAAAAGTTTATAAGATTGTAGTGAAACCTGCAATACTCTATGGCGCGGAATGTTTACCTTTAAAAGAGAAGCATACAACTAAGTTAAGTGTTGCCGAGATAAGAATGCTTCGGTGGATGAGTGGCTTACACTTAGAGACAAAATTCGTAATGAATATATCTATGATAGGGTTGGTGTAGCTCCAGTAGCAAACAAAATTAGAGAGAGTCGTTTTTAATGGTTTGGTCACATGAAACGTCGACCATCTGATGTTCCAGTTAGGAGAGTACATGTTTTAGATTCCACTTATGTTAAGAAAGGCAAATGTAAACCTAGAAAGACTTGGGCATATTGTATAAAAAATTATCTTAATTTATTAGAATCAAATAAAAATATGACACTCAATAGGATGCAATGGAGAAAAATAATTCATGTAGCCAAACTTAGTGGGATAAAGGCTTGTTGTTATTGTAGTATTAATATGCAATATTAAATTCAGATTTCAACTAAAAGAGTTAAATTCTGAAATAAGTTGTCAAACAACTATACAAAATTTAACTGGATTTAACATCTATCATACCAAACAGATTTTAGGACTTAAACAACTCAAGATTTACTAAATCTGAAGTAAAAGGATTTATTAAATCCTACTTAAGTAAAGTTTTACTTGTAACCAAACAGCTCCTTAATGAAAGTATAGATATTCATCCATTAGGAAAACAATGGCCATAAATAACCTCATATGATAAATTTGAAGATCAGAGTTAATTGGAATGTTCTCAGATGAGAGAAGTTTCAGAAACAAAGAATAAACAACTTGATAAGAAATCAAACAAAAATATGGCGAACTTGTTATCGCTAAGAAAGTACCTTTTTCTAAAATTGTGTGAACGGCATGAAAAGGCATATGAGCAAAAATATCAGCACCTGGTAACATCATCCAAGTATGTTCCTTGGGATCATGATCTCCACATGTTGGACAAATTTCCTTCACTAAAGGTCTTGAATCTGCTCCCGCTAGATCTTCCATAATTTTCTTGAAAGGAGATGGGACACTAGATTTTGTTGTGCGAGCAACTTTGCGGAGTGCAGTTAAGGCTTCTCGATTTCCATTTCTTAGCTTGTCATTTTCAACAAGCTATTTGAAACCAATAGAAGTTCAGATTGTAAATAAATAATCTCATAGTATCCATTATTTCATATCATTGCACAAGAACTTTGTATCCAACCTGGTTTCGTGCAAGAAGGAGATGCTCGGCAATAGTTTCACTCTCAATAAGGGTCTGCTGCAATTGCTTCATCCCCACATCCATCTCCATTATCTTTAAAACGGCTCAACTAAGCAACTAAAAAAACATTTGCCAAAGAACATGTTTACTTCTAGCATCATAGCCAGGGGAAGAAATTAAAAAGGGGCTTTTATCNGTATCCAACCTGGTTTCGTGCAAGAAGGAGATGCTCGGCAATAGTTTCACTCTCAATAAGGGTCTGCTGCAACTGCTTCATCCCCACATCCATCTCCATTATCTTTAAAACGGCTCAACTAAGCAACAAAAAAAACATTTGCCGAAGAACATGTTTACTTCTAGCATCATATCCAGGGGAAGAAATTAAAAAGGGGCTTTTACGTATGGAGGTCTTCAAATAATACTTATTACATATAAAGGTCTCAAAAAATTAAAATTACAGATAAAGGTCATCCGTTACGCTTCCGTCAAAATGGTCAGTCTATCGAAGCAAGGATCTTCCTCAAATCACTCACCGCCCTCGTCAGCACCCTCTTCTCCACCTTAACCGGCATCATCATTCGGTTCCTCGAACAACGCATCAATCCACACTTCCGCGGTTNACCCTCTTCTCCACCTTAACCGGCATCATCATTCGGTTCCTCGAACAACGCATCAATCCACACTTCCGCGGTCCTCCCTCGGGAAAAAATTTGGGTACATAGGAGGCACGCAGCGCTACGTGCGATAGCGAATCAGCGGAAGACACGTCGGTTTCGTCGGCCCCACCGCAATACAAATATATCTTTTACTGTGCGTGACCCGTCGACCCGACCCGTTATTGTAACCTCCAAATAATCCCGATGTAACCTCCGCTGTCCACCCCATATACCGCGCTTGTAAGCCTCATGTAATCCCGATGTAACCTCCACTGTCCACCCCATGTACCGCGCTTGTAAGCCCCATGTAATCCCGATGTAACCTCCGTTGTCCACCCCATGTACCGCGCTTATAAGCCCAGTATAACTCCGGTGTAACCTCCGCTGTCACCAAAGGATGTAACCCCGGTGTACGTTCCGCGGAAACGCCACTATAATCCGCGTGTACCATCGTTGTACATCCGGTGTAACCTCAAATGCGCGTGTACACTAGATGTAATCCCGGTGTAACTTCCGTGGTAACGTCCATGTAACCCCGCGGTAACGCATCAGGATGTACACTTGATGTACAATACCTGTAACACCAGTGTAACCTAAAGATTGTAACGCGCGTGTAACCCGAATGTAATGTCCTTGTAACCCGATTGTACTGTCCATGTACACTCGAAATGCGCTTGTAACCCGAATATAACTGCGATGTAACAGCTAGTTACGCATATTGGAGCGCGGGAATCACGGTATTTAAGCAGCTAGAGTTACTGTTCTATTGTTCTATGCCCATCAGGGAACGGCGGCTTCGACAAGCTGGACTTTGCGAACTTGAAGATGGAGTACGATTCCAGAGTTTGTCAGTTTGTGTACGATGTTGAAGGAGAAGCTGGGAGTTATCCTGCCAGGGAAAATGAAGTGGAACTTAAATCGGAGGTGTGTATGGACATGTAAATTTATTATACATT